>JAUUEB010320118.1:0-10216 GCA_032362205.1 Clione limacina
ATAACTGCATGTTTATGTTCAAATCATACCCAACTTTTTATGGGAACGTCACTACGTCCTGCAAAAACCTAGACCATACCCTTGACTTTGCGGCATTATCTGCTTACCTCAACCCTCTGCCCTATCTGTGACTTGCACTTCCTGTACTGTTCGGGTGTAAGCTGTAACAATATACACTGAATTGTATGCATGCTTGTAGGCTGGCGTGACGATTTCCTCAAAAGTCCCTCGATGGATTTTGCTGTAGTTTGAACAGAGTATAAAAATCATACCAAGGATGGTTATAGAATAAAATCACATATGAAAATGCAAATATTTTGTTTTTATGAGTTAATTCTTTTACCTATATTCCTACAGATTGCAGAACCTATGTTCCTGAATTAGCGGACGTCAAAGAAAGTACTTATGATAACTTTTAATGAACAGGAACTCGAAAAGTGCTTTCAGTATGCCTTCTCGATCCTGGATATAAAAGTATTCTTAAGGATGGCCGAAATTTTTACATTTTAAATCCGTGTTGTTTTCTTAAAACTATTCGCACGGAGACTACGATAAGGTTTGTGTTTACTTTTTTTGGTAGAAAGCAGGGGCAAATGTTGGATCTTTTAAAAGGAAAGAGGCAAATACAGGCGAATCGAAAATAACAAAGTTATTTAGGTGGACTAGGCTGAGCTTTTAACGTGTTATAACTTAAATACAAAAAGGGTACTACGAATGCTTTTGGTGTAAGTGGTAACATTCAAAGATTTTTAATTTAGATGTTTTCAAACAGGTAGGGGATTTTGGTGCGAAGTGCCATAACAAAGGGCGTCTGAGTTTTGATGAGGAAAATTGGTCTTTGGATACTTTATTTCTTCTTCTTCTTCTCCTGCTCCTCCCTCTTCTTCTTTTTCTTCTTCGTCTTTATTTTTCTTCTTCTATATTTGTATACAATGGGATTACAGCCACAGTCTTGACTCAATCTGAAACTTAAGCAATATATTTGTAGATATAACAAGATATACAGTTATGCTTTTTGTTTAATTCGGTTGACTGTAATAAATGTTTTTAGCGTGTTAGTTTTTCTATATAATCTCAGTAACTGGGCAATGAGTCTTAACTAATTGCACACACATGCAACACACCTAGCAAGACCAACCGGATGTACTTAATTCGCGTGCTAATGAACACTATGTTATTATTCTTAGTTCATAGTCAATGTACTCAGCAGATGGAAAAAAATAGTAAATAATAAAGGTTCTTCAAAACTATAGTTTTAAAAGGGAGATATAGCGTATATCGTAGAGGGAGGGATCTACATGTTGGTTAAAAAGTCAGCAACATTTGTGCTGTCTCTCTTTTAGTATCCTTATCGGGCAATACCGGGTACTTATCCAATAGACTACAAATTATATGCTTGTTTGTTCATTTATTTGTAAGCAATGGTATTACAGTCTCAATCGTACTAAAATTTGAGCAATGTGTTTATTTGCTGTTAAGCTTTTGATGGTATTTAGTTGACTATAAGAAATAGTACTAGTTTTTTAGTTTTTTACTATGTTTTCTCTGTAATCCCACCATGAATCTAAATATGAACCATCTTCCGGATGCAGTTAACATTCGGTTCACATGTTTAATTATCACAATTTTCTCTTTTCGTATCAATAGACAATGTAAACAACAGCTGATACAAAAAGTAAATAGTAATACAGGTAGGTTAAAACTATGATCTTTAAAAGCGGTGGTGTAACCATGTTGGCAAATAGCGGAGAGAAAGGTGAACATGGTGGTTAAAATGTCAGCAAAATTCGTGTTTTCTTCATTTTTGTATCCTTTCCGGACAAGACTGGGTACTAAGCCCCTATTATTAAATACAAAAGTTGATATTAGCTATGAGAAATAAAGCAAGACGATCGTTACATGTTGAAATCATTGCCGGCAAAGACTTCTTACAAAATGACATATAGTGTAACTTTCTTGATGAAATAAATTGATAACGTCAATGACACAATGGAGACACGATTTTATAATGGTTTTTTAGATACTTAAACTAATATAATGCAATTTAATCGGCAGACTTGTCGGGTAGATTTACGAAGTGGTTATATTGTGAGGATGGAATTCGTTTGAAAAGAGAGAGATGGCTTGGATAGAAAATGATCCTGAACATCATTATAATTGATTTTTGACAATCATGTTTAGGCAAGTATATTTTTTAGACATTTTTTAGATAATTAAAACTTAAAGACAAAAATATATGAAATTAATAACAAAGCATCTAACAAATTTAAGAAAAAAAATACTGTCATAAAACACTACCCCTGTCGTGTACTGTGTCCTATTTAGAACTTTAAACAAAATCAAATATGAAATATTGTGTAATATGTCAAAGACTGAGAATGAATACTTAAAACATCTCAAAACTAACCTATACACATGACATATTGTGACATTTTATCGATACTAAGGTTTACATGACCACTCATTTTTCTTCTTTGTTGCTTGTCAACTGTTTACTATGACAGCGGCCTTAATAATTGGTTAAAGAAGCGATCACTTTGTTGTCTTCTTTATAAATTTGATTCCGGGTTCGTTTCAAAGTTGGTAAACATATTTTTATGGTCCAAGTAAAAAAGGAATGGTTGTCAAGAAACAAAACATGTGTCCCACATTTATGGCTTGAAATCACCATCCATAGTCAAGCAACTAGACCCGTTATCTATGCATCCCCTCCCTCCCCCCGTCACGATTCTAGCCTATATTATATTGTTATATGGGTCCTTAAGGGTCCGCAAGAAGTAGTTACCCAAACACGCTTTGGTTCGCAAGGGGTGCTAAACTGGTCATATCTTGAGAATCAAAAGTGCTAGAGGATTTTTACTTGGTAAAAAAGGTTATAAAATTTAAATCCCCTTTGCTTCCCTAATTTTATATATAGACCACCCAAAATGGTTTAAAAAAATGTATAACATTTAAGAATTATGTGATTTGACCAAAAGTTAAAAAAAATGTCTCTTTATGATCATGAACATTGATGAGATATTCACGTGAGTCATTTTTAAAAGCAAGCTTCATTTTTTTTAGTGAAAAGAATTATCGTGCCTTAAAGACTATATACTGTGTGTAGCTAAATTGTGCTTTTTAAAGGTGGATGGGGATTGAAAAAAGAAGCCCATTGATTCATTTAAGAGCTTTATAGGGGGGTTGTGGAACATTTAAAAAAATGGAAGTTTACAGATGCATTTTAGATCTATGTTAAGGTGGGGGAGGGAGTTCAAAATTGGAGGCTAAAAAGTGCATATGAGAGCTATTTTTAGGGTGGATTGTGGTCAATTTAAAAAAAAGGAAGGTGAACGATGCATTTTAGAGAGTGGAAAACATTTAGGGTCCGTTAGGGGGATACATCTCCCTATTCACCGGCTACATCCCTGGTTCTAGTTGCATCTAGTAGTTCTAATTATTTGGTAAAACGGGAATAAAGATTCAGAATGGCGTATTTTGGAATAATCTGTTTGATCTAACTTCTTCTTTCTGTGATGACAAACAGTTTGGTTTATTTACAAGACTGGGCATATTTTTGGAAAATGTGCTATTTTTCATATAAACTAGTGCGTTTTTAGGAATTTGGTATAGTATAAATTCTAATTCTTATAGTAATAAAGTGGCCTTTGGGAAAAGAGCGGACATGCCCCGAAAATTTTGAAAAATTAGTTGCAAATGTTACATTTTAAAGGATACTGGAGGAAAAAATCACCATTTTAAAAATCCAATGAGAGGCAAGTGCCCCCCCCGCACTCCCGCCCTTGTCAATAAATCATAGATGTAAGTACATGTTCTTTTATCAACCAGACTTGTAAACAAAAGAATAAAAAGCAAGCTTCGACACATGACCTTTTAATGAGGCTACGATCATTTTGAAAAAACAGTATTTACGTGATGAATTGATTATCTTAAGATCTAATCGGGTAATGTTTGACATTGAAAATTAGATCTGAGTCAAAATATATATTTGTGCAAATAAAAATGTGTATAATGATGGTTCTATCCTACCTCAAAAATTGATGGCTGGGCATTTTTTGTATTCCCATGCCACCGCCCACCAAAACATCCCTTTCTTTTATGGTATAATAGGGGGCCTCTAACAGCCTTGGTCGGTCCCGTGGTGACCCATTTACACTTTTCTTTTATGAAATAGTAGGGGTCTTCCACTAAAATGGCCTCAGGGGTTCTGTAACTTCATATGTCCGACCTTTGGCCCCCCAATAGCAATTACCAAATTTAACTAGTATGGTAGAGGCCTCCACGACAAAGTCTTCGTGGGCTCAACCAACAGCCTAGGTCCGTCCCTTAGAGGCCAAAATAATCCCCTTTGTTTTTTATTTTTTTCTCTTTTTCATCTTTCCTTTCCTTTCTCTTCATATTTTTCCTTTTCAATTTTTTGTATTCTTAAATTGTTGTCTAATCTCTCAAAATTTTTCTTTATTTTCCGCCTTTTGGGGCTCCGTATAAGAGCATCAAAACCCAAAGTAATGCACAGTGCCTCAGTAGCCTATAAGTTAATACGGTCTGGGTAGTGGTACTCCACTACATTGGCATCAGGGCCCCCAAATAGCTTAGGTCCGTCCCTTTTGGGCCCAAATTTCCAAAGTTTACTAGTATAGTAGGAGCCTCCACGACTTTATTTTCTTTACTTTATTTTCTTTTTTTATCTTTCATTTCCTTTCTCATCTTTTTTCTTTATACTTTTTTGTCATTTCCTCCCTCATTTTTTCGTTTTTTCTCTCTGTTTGGAAAATAAAAAACAAATATGTTCTATGAACTGGAACCAAAGCCACCCTAAATGACCTTAAAACGTTAAAACTGCTTTGTATAAGTGTTATTCTACAATGAGTATAGTGTAACTTGTTGCAAATCAAAATTTGCAACATTCTGTGGCATAATGTATTGTGTTAGTTTTATGACTTGGCTTATATGGTACCGAATATTGGCTTTAAAGGGCACAATTTAAAATATAAAGGGCACATTAAGGGTATATAACCCAAACTTGAAAGGGATTAATAGAAAATACATTCAAACAATGGACTTCAACGGGTGAAAGATGTCACTTTGTGTTCAGTCTAATCCCTTTTTAATAGTTCGATATCAATTAATTATTTGGGTAGCATACAATTCATATTCATGGATATGCAAGTGAGCTAATTAGTATGTTTTGGCTTTTTTGAAAGCGAATTTAGTTATCTTTATCTTGATACCATTAAGGCCCCTCTAGTACTTTTGGTTCTAAAGATTTGACCAGTTTAACAAAAAGGCGCATATTATCGTAAATAGGGGGTTGCTATTGAAAGTAATCGAGCAACCCCCTCCCCTTGTAAACCATTTTTTGGGGAACAACTTATTCCGGAACCTTAGAACAATATAATATATTCTGGAATCGTGACTTGGCAAATAATCAGCTTAGATAGCCGGCATTACTGTACTCGATCTGCGTTATAGATAAAGTTTGTCCTTGCATTTGATCAGAATATTTGCTTTTCCGATCATCACAGTTCAACGTATTAGGTATTTCAGTCCTTGATTCTCTGTGGTTGTATTTACCTAGATGTCTTATGTATGAGGGGTTGCTATTGATACGTATTGATTTATCTTACAACTTACAGAAAACAGTTAATATGCCAATCACAGAAATGGTTATGGACTTAGCGGCTATTTGTGTAACCCCGAAAGAACTGTATTTCTGTGTTTAAGGCATTTGGAGATTTTACAATAAGTCTATAGCAGCACAATATCTGTCGATATCGTCCATGTATTATGACGTCATATCTGGCGATTATAATAGTATATATATATGTATATTTGAAAATGTCTGGCAAACATACTGTCTACTAAGCAATGCCACACATCATAGAACAGATCAAATATGATCAATCATTGTACTTTGTGTTGGAAAAAATACCCATACTCAAATATTGTTTCATTTTAAAAGAGCAAATACAGCTCGTCTATGTGGTTTGTATAAATGTTGTCCTAACCGACCGACATTTGTAGAAATATTAAAATTGAAAATGCGACCATGTATAAAAGAATAAAATAATTTTCAGCGTGCATTGTCTTCATTGCGGTTATATTATTTGTATAATATACAAACAATTCTGCAATGACAGAACTAGAAAAAATAGTACTCGTAGAGAGTACAACAACGCACAGCAGACAAAAGTAACAAAGAACATCTAGCAAAGTTAAAGAGTTATTCTTAGAAGTTCCCTAGAAGAATATGTGTGCACTATTTCAGGGTCCAACTCCAAACGATGCGTCGACTGCGTCAATAACGTACCTGAAAATCTCAAAAGGGACATAACTCTGTCAAAATGTTTTTTTCCCAAAAACATTAGATAACAGCATTTAAGGACCAACGAATTATGCCTCTGTGCAAGATTTGAGATTTCTATCTTTGACGATTGGACCAGTGCGTGTTTGAAAAAAATTAACAAAGACATATAGCAAAATACTCAAAGGGGCCATAACTCTGTTTTTAATTGATTATTCAAACAATTCTGAAAGCTAATTTTAGATAGTTATTAGAAGAGCATATTTGCAAGATTTCAGATTCTTAACTCTCAAAATTTGATCACAGTGTGTTTTTGCCAAATTAACAGAGAACATATTGCAAAAAACCTTAAAAAGGACCATAACTGCGTAAATTGTTCACAGATATTTCTGGATTTAAAAAGCAGAAATTTTATACATGTTCTCTACAATAATATCAAAAATAAAAGCGATCTGAGCAAAATTACTCAAGTTATCGCTTAAACAGACAGACACACACACACACACATAGACACACGAGAAGAAAATATACCACTGCACAATATAATTGTGCGTGGAATAATTCACTATTGGAACACGCGATCTCAGCTAGCAAACTACCAAGTTGCCTTTAGACTGAGTTAGCTCTTTTTTCAAAGTGTATTATAATTCACCAGTTGTATTTCCTGTAATTTGATTGGTTAATCACATAGTGTTCAATTTACAACCAACGTCTATCGTATTATTTAACATCGCTTTTTAAATAGGCCAAGTACAACAGAAAAAGAACAGGAATTAAGAGTATGAATTAAACTAAAATACAGCCAATGAAATAATCGAAACACCTTAGGCAACCTAGGAATTACCTCTGGCATGACTTTGTGCTTTTGTTACATTCACATGCCGTAGCTATTTTCTACAACGTTTATTTATTTTGTGATCTGAGGCGGCAAATTAAAGTATCTCTAGTCAGCAGTGTTGTGGTCGAGGAGATTAGTATACTACTCGAGTAGTTCTCAGCAGTACTTCTTCCAAACTTCTACTCTACTCAAGTAGTCGCTGAGAAATACTTTACTCAAGTTGCGGTCCTCACTACAGAAAGACCACTCTTCTCGAGTAGTCTTCGAGAAGTTGGGAAAAAGTAAGTGATAGCCTTTAACCTTTTTTGCGTTATATTTCTGATCAATGTTTGTTCAACTGAAATTATTTTTTATAAGTTTTATTTTACTCAACTGTTTAATACATTTTAAAATATTCTTCAATTTTGTTTCATAATAATGTAAATATTGCAGTACTCTTTCAATTTTAAACTTTGTTGTTTTAATGATAACTATTTTTGTGACTATTCGAAAACTACTTGAGCACAGTAGTTACTCTACTCTAGTAGTTACCCTTATTTTATTTCGAGAAGCTACTCTCTACTCGAGTTTTGAAAATTTCCAACTACACTATTCTGTTCAAGTATTCCACCGAACTACTCGACCACCACACTGCTAGTCAATCGAATAGCTAAAATGTCATTATTTCTCCAGAGATTTCTTTATGCGAAGAAAAAAATCCCTATCGAAGAGTTTAGAACGGAAGGCCAAAAGACGTAGCAAATGATGTATTTTTCCGGTCTCAAATCATCTCATCGCAACAGCTAGAAACATCGATGTTCGTAAATACATGATTTTGATTTGATTACCAAATTTTCAAAATTGAAATTATGAATAATGGAATACAGCTATTTTCTGATTGATGACTGAGTATCACATTATGTGATTTAAGCTTTTGAAAGTTCTTGAAATAAAATTATCACCGTGATTTTTTAAGGTGCAATGTAGCCGACAGGTTGAGGACTCAAGATCAGTTATAGGGAGGTTCAATTCCCACGAGTGACATTTTATCCATCGGCTGCTCATTTTCTATGCTTAAGAAATCACTGATACCTTTTTATAAGAAACAATATAAAAAAATCCCAGAAGGGTTGTATTTGCATAGCCCAGAGAGCCTCGAACGGCGTACCGCGAGTATAGATACAATTTTTGAACAAAACTGACCTTTCAATATTTAAAAATATTTCCGTGGTTAACGGAATGTATGTGTATACTATCTTTGCTTTGAATTCGAACAGCCAAAATTGACAGAAGATATCGTTCTTTTGATAGAAAGTTAACTTTTCAAATAGAAGACCTTTTTATTGTCATTATACTGATGATGATGATGTTTTTTAAGCCTCTTTAATCATTCTAAAAATAGCTCATGTTACAGGAAGAAACTTTTCATTTTGAGATTGTAAATAAGTAGGTAAAAATGGACACAGTAAAAAGATGTTATATGCTCACCTGATCAAGGAGATCCTTGTAGAAAGCAGCCTCTTCAGCATTGGTCTGTGCCTGGCATTCAGCCTCGATGTGAGCAGCAGTCTCGTTGTCCAAGTCCTAAGGAAGTTATTGAAAACATTGTTGATGATTTCAAATAACAAATTTATTCCGCTAGTCAAAAAACATGTACCATATAATCTGCTTGATATGATCTTGTAGATAATTGGTTTATTGTCTTAACTTGAAGAAATAATGGGAATGGAATTTCTTTTAGACATTGCACTATTAAAAAGATAGTATTTCTTAATATACTGAAAAGAGTGTTTTATTCATTTACTTTCTTTACCACTTGTTCGTTTGCTATGTGCAAAAACATTATCTTAACTAATTCATTAATCTGAGCATATGAATAGTATGAATCTGTGATAAGTAATACAATTCAATTTATTCTTATGTAGGCTTCATTAAGTAATTACTATGATAATCAATAGAAATAGATAGGCTTATTTCCTTACACGAGATTATCTGTAGCGCTTCAAAAAGAAATCTCTCAAAGGGGAATAAATCTGCTAAATAAGCTTGACATCGCTCAAATCATTGACTATGAACACTAACAAAAACTGAAGAATTTGAATTGTACTCACTGAGCGCATGCCTCTGTTCTGTTCCTGGATTTTGTCCAAGAGTTCCCTAAGTTTGGCATTCTCATCCTCAAGGGATCCAACACGGAGACGAAGTGTGTGGAGTTCACCCTCATACTCTCCAATGGTGTTACCCAAGGAGTCGATCTTCTTGCGGTAATCTTTAGCGTGGTTCTCGTATGTGGCGATCCTAAAGAGAAAAGAGAAATAAGATAATTTATTAAATTATGAAGAAATGAATTAAAAAAGGATGATAAAATAAAGAACGAAAAATTTAAGTAAAATAGACAAGTCATATTATTACAATAACCCTACGTCATCCATCTTGCTCGCAATAAATGTAAGATCTTGACGAAAAAGGGGAGATAATAGGTATAATATAGATTACATTGAAGTGAGGCAAAAGTTACCTGCACTTAGAGTTAACAAGTTTATTTCTGATAAATCACATATGACATATGTGCATATTGCGTGGATAAGGTCAAAATATCGTCGTTAAATAATGTCGTCAAGGGATAACATATTTGTTATCTTTAACTTTTTTAAGGTTATTTTAGCTAAATGGATGTTTTTATCGTTTAAATGTTTGAGATTGCTCCAAGGTCCCATTAAAGATAAGATTATCGTGATGTACTGGTTGAAAAGAATTGTGAAAAACTTTTCAAAGGGATTTTTATGTATTATTTTCTGACCCATAGAGATGTCCTTGATCCCTGAAAAGGTGACAAATATACGCATTGTTGTGTTATCGGTGTCATTAAAAGGCCTATCTCAGTTGTTAGACCCAAAACGATGCAAAAGAAAGAGGACACGACCTCATTCACATTCACAAGACGTCCACGGGGACCACTCTTTGACCCACCATTAGCCCCAGGTTAATTCTTACTTCTATAGACTAAATGACTCCTCTTGTTAAACTAGACTGGAGCTGACAACAACTATCTTCACATACCACTTACTACATTCCTCGATAATCTTTACAGTCCT
>JAUUEB010320340.1:0-12730 GCA_032362205.1 Clione limacina
CATTTCCTTTAGTGTACCATGTCAGCATTACTTAAAAATATAACTTTATCAAAATGTTTATTGAAAAAGATTGAGAACGTTAAATTCCTGCTTGGATTGCAATCAATAATACGCTTTAAACGATTCATTAAGGATTTTGTGTTATGTGCGCAGCGCACTGCCCTGCACGATAAAGTTGCGCACTATTGGCTGGACGCCCGCGCTAACGGAAAGATGAAGAAAGCTGCCGATGAGTATTTCTCTATGTAATCCCATCTAGTTAGTTTTTATTCCATAAATCTGTCATTTATTAACGGATATTGCTGGAATTAAATAGGCTTCTTCATGGGGTTAGATTACAACATCGTACGCAATTTTAAGTCAATCATATGTATCTTTCTTGAATTATCGGGGCCTCAGACAGACAGACAGACAGACAAACACTGATCGTCACATACACGAGCACCAATTCTTGGTGTCGTGAATAAACAATTTACCAATTATTATTATTTAGACCCGCTTAGAAAATACAATTTGTTCTTCACGTGATTACGAAGACTCTTTCATACGTACACTTTAAGGTGTGTTCCAGATGAATGACGTGAAGACGAAACTGAATTTGTATCCATTTTGTACACGAGCAGCAAGATACATGTATTACAATATGCATACTAGCAGATCGACACTACTTATGCACAGTTCATGATTCATTCAATTATACTTGCTATTTGGAATACGCTGCATATAAATCGAAACAATGTGTTAAGACAAGAGTCGAAAATAAGCCAATTCTAAATGTTGACCTGCTTTCTCGAAATGTTCACTTCGTCCTCAAACTAGTTTTCGAGAAAAGGCTTATAATGCGTTGGCGGGGACAGGGTTTATTTAAGATTTAATCCAGTTATCGATTTTATTGTGTACGCAGATAATAATAGCCATGTCCTCAGTCATGGCATCCATCATCCCCCGGGATCTAAACTATTATGGTTTCAAGGTTCATTTCGATCATAGACTTATGGATTTAGTAGGTCCTCAAAAACTTTGTTTTCACTATGTTAAATGGTTAAAAAAGATATATTACATTTACATTATTTCATCGAACCAGCAGTCACTTAGGTCTTCGACCTCATGTCATTTCAGAAAAAAATGTGTTTGTCTCTATGTTACGGGTGTGTAACATGATGTCTTTATTTTGAAAATAAAAGGTTCAAGTCGTCACTGTTAGAGATGATGGACCATTGTCTCATCAGGGTCTTTTCGTTCAACAACTAAAAACTCAAGTTTATATCCCCTCCCGACTCGATTTTTAAACACCATAAAATTCTTAAATACTTACAATTTTTTTAAAGATATTTCACCTTACCTTAGCTACCCCTAACTCAGCTATTAAATTGCGTCACAATCGAGGCAATCACGCATTCCAGACATGAGACATTCGAGTTTATATAGGGCAAACTAAAAAAACACAGCAAACAACATTACAAGTTTATAAGATTTAAGAAAGAAATAATAAATCCAAACATCTACAAATTATGTTCACGAACCAGCAAACTGAGAAAACAAAATAGTTAATACATGCCTTTGTGATTAAAAACACCAAGCCATAAGTGTACCCTGCACATCGATCTTAAAAAAATAAATGCAAAATATTGATAAACAATAATGCGTAATCACATTACACAATCATGGGTTTTGTGTCATGCCCCTTATACAGTGTAGAATGTATCCTAAAGTAAAAAGTCAGTGTACACAGCTAGCAAAATGTTTTGATATAAGTGTTTAACTACCCCCCACCCCCGCACGACAAGAAGGTTGTATAGCATTCCACTACAAAGATTAGGCCAACGAAGGTGTAGTATGTATATGGTTGTATTGATTTAAGCCGTGGTTCATAACGCATTAGGAATGATTCTGATACATTTTCAAACGTTGACATTGTTTAACTTCTGTACCTTCAACTGCTACATCAATTACCTTAACCATCTAAAATGTCAAATAAACGCCACATTAGGGATGATGTTGACAAATGCTCATTACTTGACACAATTCACCCTTTACACATTAAATTGCTACATTGATTTACATAAACGCCTAAACTGACAGCTAAACGCCCGACAAATTGCTACATGAATGCACATTTTGATTTGTGTTCAAACTAGATACATATTTTTGAAATATGTTATGGTGCCACATTATGATCAAAATGTTTATTCATGAAGTCGAAACATGTACTTTTAAGGTGTTTCTAAGTTTTAACAGTTCTTACTTCCATGATTATCTAAACTCTTACACTGCCTTATTTAACAAATTATATATTTAAAATAAGTAAATTATAAAAAAATGTAATCATACGATGTCATCATTTTGTTTGAATTGTATCTTCATTTAACATTATAATTGTTTAAGGTCAACTTCTAAAATAATATATGTCTGTAGTAATTGAGTAACATTGAGTAAACCAACGTATCAATGTTGCCAATATCTTATCTCAAAACTCCTCTCTTTTCTGAAAATATCATTTGAACCACAAGACGCGCGGAACATTCTTAAATCTGTTGACAGATGAGGATATTATTATTGTGTGATATCTATTTAAATTAAATACCTTCCGTCTGGCGTTCCTTTACTAAGCAAACGTTAAGACATATACACCTTTCGTTCTATAAGTTTTAAATGTAATTTTTATCGGGATTTAACGCAACATAAGGCAAGTATCGACAACATGCATTGTTGATTTGTATGTAAACGCTTTTACAATTGAAATTGTCTTCCAGTTATGAAACATTCAAGGAGATCATATGTATATTGCATTATGACCTACCATATTGTCAATCATTTAAATAATTAATTGAAAAAGAAATTTTACGAACTAGTGGCTTTACTCTCTTTAAAAAATATAAAACTATGTAAAATTTAACAAATGAAAACTAAGCTGAAAAGATCGTTTGTTTTTTGTATTCATCTATCCGACACATTTTTTGGTTCCCCCCAATACTCAGTACTCAAGCTTCTTTTCTAGTAGAGGCATGGCTTTCTCGAGTAAATACTGAGTATAAGGTACCCTTGAGAAGAATAAAGCAGCGGGATGAGAACTCCCAACTACTTCCGCGGCTCGACTACTAAGCATGTGTGGCATGTAACTTACAGTTGAATATGGCACATGTAGCTTTGACAACAGCTTAAGTTGACGCGCAACTTGTAGTAGCATGTACTAATCGGGGTGAATGAGGGGTTTCTCTTCAACCACAAATTTGTCAATAATTCCATTATTAATCAATTCGTACAGGGGTCATGCAAATGGCTACTCACCTATGAAATGGTGTAATTCTAACTAATATACCACTTGTCAAGGTCCTTGTACCAGTCGATTTTCAAAACAAAATGTTATAAGTTGCAATATATGGTTAGTCACACTATAGTGATAATAAAAACATTGTTTGCCAACAATTTCATGATTAATTGATCCGTGCAGGGTTATGCAAATGAGGGTTTCTTCATGAAAGCCAGTTCGTAGACATTTGTAAGTTAATAGTTTCTCACATATGTAACCATTGACAATTAAGGGAACATTGTACATGTGGTAAATACACATGACTTAATATACACACCATAACCAAATTTGAAGCACAAATTATGGCCTAAAAACATGGTGGAAAGCTATAACGATTAAATAGGACATAATTGTATATTCGTGATCGGTATCATCATAATATTAGCTGGAAATGAATTACGTGTAATTTACAAACTTCAAAATGTCGAAAAAAAACTCCATACTTCGTAAACTATTTGTTTATTGTGTTTGTTGTAGTTTTGTATCACCTTTTACAATTCTTAGGCTCTTATTCTGTTTCTTCATCGTTTCGATTTACAAGTAACATGTTTTTATACAGAATCAAATGTCCTTCTAATTGATAATAAAAACGTAGCTGTTGGTTCAGATATTGTGCTGTTAAAGCGCACATAGAATCGTTAAAAAATGTTGTGCCAAGAATATCTAGAAGTATACGAAGGTTTTGTACTCGTTTAAAAAGTGTCTCTAAATTTGTGTTTGAAACATCGCTATAATAACTTAGACCAAACATATGTACACTGTCCAAAAGGGTGACGATATACAACTGGATATCTTAGCTCACTTCTAAGACTGTTTTTTAAATTTGTAATGCATTATACACGCGTTCGAATTATTTATTCAACAATAAAAAAGTTATAATAGAAAAGTGCTCAACAAAAGATTAATATTACAATACGAAACACAATATTTCAATAGTTTCATCAAAGTCATAATCATACTTCGACTAGCTATTGAGACCCTTGAGGTTAATGTGTGAATATAAGTCTTGTAATCAGGTGAGATTTATGCAACTGCATATCTCCTATCTTCAACTGATTTTATTTGATAGTCAAATTTAAAATAAAACTTTTTCTATTCAGCTGAAGAAGATCGGATGACGATCAAAATGATCAAAAGCTCTGGATTCTGCTGCTGACGATACGTCCTCTTCTGACATTACAGTTACTTCGTCGCGCTCACCTACATCAAGGATTAAGTACAGTGCAATTTAACAAGCACCTTATTTTAAGCAATGCAAATTGTGTTTTTACACCAACAAAAAATGTGAATAAATCATGGATTTGGTTTTTTAAAAAGTTAAAAATTGTCCAAATAATTTTTAAAAAATCAAATCAACCCTGGTTATAATTATAACTAGAAACATGAGTACTCAGATAGAGTACAAACCTGAAACCGAGTAAAAACATTTCCTTATTTTACTGTGTTAGCATTAATTAGAAATATAACTTTATCAAAATGTTTATTGAAAAAGATTGAGAAAGTTAAATTCCTGCTAAGATTGCAATCAATAATATGCTTTCATTAAGGATCGTATGTTGCTCTGCAGCGCACTGTCCTGCATGATAACATTACGCACTATTGAATCACCATGCGCAGAAAGAAGAAGAAACCTGCCGATGAGTTTTTCTCTAAATAATCCCTTGTAATTAGTTTGATTCCATAACTCTGTCAATTGTTAATGGATATTGCTGGAATTAAATAGGAGTCTTCAGCGGGTTGAATTACAACAAAATACACGATTTGAAGTCAATCAGTTGTATCTTTCTTGAGTTATCGGGGGGACAGACATACACACACACAAACGCGTAACGTCACTATACCCTCCACGAATATCGATACTCGTTTCGGGTAACAACTTTTCAGTTGACCTGAAACCAGACCTGGAAAAAGTCTGGGATCCTAGATCTCACAAAAATTTTCTGGGATTGGGGTTTGGCAGAAAGTTTTTGGGTCAACCCTTACGTGTTAATAACGCGAATCACAAAGTTTCTGCAACATTCTTTATTTATGTAAGGTTTTACAGCCCTATCAACTCAATGTGGTCATTTAAGCGCTTTATATATTGCTATGGCATAAGATAAGATAGTTTACTTTTGCCTATGGAGAGGATGCAACATTCTTCACCCAGAACATTTTTGTATAGTTCCTCTTACAGAATACATTTTTTAAGTTCTTTTTCTTCTGTTAAAATCCTCAGCCATAATAAAAAGTCTGTTTTTTTAGCAAAATATTTTCTGTGAAGCTAGAAATATATGCCAAGTATTTGTCAAATTATCATTATTAGAATTACTGTTGAATTTTTTAGCAAAATATTTTCTGTACATTTCCTGAACCTGAAAAACAATTTGTCAAATATAGAAAAATATAAGGCGATTTTTCACAAGAGCATTTTAGCCAGATATTTTCTGTCAAAATATTGACCCAGAACTTTCTGTCAAATCATTCACTAAGAAAATTATTTCTATCTAGCTATTCATCCAGGTATCTTCTTTCAAAAAAGTTCTTTAGCCAGATATTTACTGTAGAATCAAAATGAGAATATTTCTGTCTAATAATCCAGTTATTTTCTGTCAAACTTCATCTCGAGAAAATTTCTGACAAATTTTGACCCAGAAAATCTCTGATAAATATTTCTGTCCAACTTTGTATCAAGAACACCTCCGTTGAGTTAATTAGATATTTTTTTTACTGGGGTACGTTGTGACATTAATGTTCTGAACCTCATTATTGAATTATATAAAAAATCTATCAATCTACATAAAAATATGATTACATGGTCAGTAAATAAATATCCGTCATTGAAAAAATTGAATTTAGGTTCAGAGCTTTATACGTGTTCTAACAACACATAAAAATACTATCACAGCTTTCTTAGCAAATATGTTTGCTTGATAACTTTAAAAAACCTGGTTATGTATGGTAATTTTCAATAAGAAATATTTGAACTATAATCTTGCTACAATAATAGGATAATTAATAAATATTTCAATCATTTGTTGAACATTGATAGGCAAAATATTTATATGTCATCTTTCATGGTCATAAATGTAAATACGGTAAAAGAAAAACAGTAAAATGTTTGCAGAAAATATTTGGGTGTTCTAGCAGGATCCCAGAAAGAAAAAAACTTTTTCCAGGTCTGCACCTTTTTGAAATATTCTTTCCCCTTTACAGCAACCATCTCTTCAACCAAATCTGGGATGAACTTCTTATTTTATATGTGAAGAGGGGGTTAATTGAAACTTAGTTTTGTCTCTTTTTTAAAATTCACAGGATTAGTATCTCTCCCACTTTTCATGGCAAAAGACATAATAGAGCCTACACTTTCAGCTATTTCCCCTGAGCATATTCTGATCATAAGATGTTCAAAAAATGAATGAAGATTTGACTCTCTTGGATTTCTTTTACATGGTTGAAAAAATAAATTGTTTCTAGGCTAGTGTCTGCTGACACATTATCTTTCTTTCTTTCAATATATTCAACCCAAAACAAAAGGAACATGACAAATGAATCATAGGCAATATCTGATTTCATTTCTGCAAAGAGCTCTTTTTTTACCCAAGGCATGTTTTCAATGATTTCTTAAACCTGTTTGAGAAAAGTTTCTGTATCAAACCCAACACAGGGTTGGATGGGTTGCTGAATGATGACTGGATTGCTGTCATGAAATGGCAAGGTTGCCCATTAAAAAAGAGAAGGTTTTCAAGAGCACTGGGAAATCTTTTCAAGATTTGGGAAGAATATACACCCCTGCTAATATATGTAACAGAAAATGGAAAAACCGGGAAAGAAAACACTAGGCGGGGGACAGATAACAGGGAGTTTAAGTAAAACAGGGGACAGAAAAGAGAAAACAGGGGAAAAGGTATATGAATAAAAAAATACGTTACTATGTGACCAAACGAAACAAAAAAAACAGAGAAACAAAACCGTTTGAAATATAACGATTATCGTCAAAAGCATGTACATTTTCTGTTCCCTGTTTTTGTAAAAAAATATCTTTGCCCCACCCCTAAGGGTGTAGTAAAAGCTAGAATATACTGCCATGATGTTATATAACACATTACCTGGTTCAGTCTCACTTTCCCGTATAAGGAAAGAACCAAGAGCAGCTTGTGGAACTTTGAGATGACGTTCTGCATCTTTTCTTGTAATTTTGCCAAAGAACCAGCTATGGAAATTTGGGAGATAAGGAGGGAGATTCATAAATATTAAATGTCTAATCATTATGTTTTATAATAAAAGCATAGGAGTCAAAATTTCAAGTCATTAACAGAGTAGTAATAAATTGTTAAAAAAGTTGATTTTGAAAAAAACATGCTTGCGTAAAAAACTCAGGTGCGTCAAAAGGTCTGCACTCGATTGTATATATCAGCCATTTCCAGTGCTTCCAATGAGGATTTGTAAAAGTGAAGGATTTTTAAAAAAATGCAGGGCCTAGGAGAAAAATTGCATTTTTGACATAAAACAGACCCAAAAATTAGCCATTCAGAGCTATATCAGGCCATAATGAAGAGCTGAAAAAAGACAAAATGAAGGATTTCCTTCAATTGAAGGACAATAAGAAACACTGCATTTCATAAACCAAAACATATCAAATTTCACTTGCAAACTTTTCAATTGTAAGGAGCATAGGTTTAACTGTGCCCCAAATAATAAATGTCATGAAAAGGAAGAAAACAAGAAATTTTCACTATGAAGAATTTTTTGTTTAGTTCTAATAATAAAGAAGCTGCCTAGAATCAATCAGAGATGGGCAGTCATTAATCTATAAGTCTTATCATGAGAATACAAATAGTCTTACTCTTTGGACTCTATCGTATCACAGCGAGCTACAAAGTTGTGGGGAACATAACCTTCACAGCCATTGGCCATCCGTACCAGCCACCAGTCAGGATGCCTGAAATATTGAAATATGGTTTATTGAGCAAAAATGTACACTTCATAACAATTGTTTTTGTGTGGTTCGCTTTAACCATGTAATTCCCGAAAATGAAACACTCGTGAAATGTTAAAGGTAATATGTATACATAAATAAAATGGAAAATGAGTTGGAAAGTAACCTATTTGTTAAGAAATAAGAGGTGATGCAAGAGGAAACAGTCATACTGAAATTGTAGGTTAATGCATGTCTCTACAACAGGAGAAAGAAAAAGATTCCAAAACAAAGTCAATCGCATTTTTAGACTGGCTCGGAATAAAAAATAAGTCCCTCGCGAAAGCTTTGTTTCTGAATTTGTGGATATAAATCGCCTACGAAAAAATTGGTTATACAGTATATGAGCATGGGTTATTCAAGAGCTTACTTCACAGCCATAGATAGGACAAAATAAAACGATCAGAAAAAACAAAACGGTAGATGCCTTTTATCTCAAACACTCTATCTGTGAACCAATAGTACAATATATTAGTTGTAGACTCACCAGTGAACTACTATGTTTCTGAGTTTCCTCTTTACATAACCTGAAGAAGAGGAAACTCGAAAACATTGCAGTTCATCAGTGAGTCTACAACTATTATATAATTTTTGCTTCAAAACATTAAAAGTAAATCTATTGTTTGTTGTTTCAATATTATTGTCATATTTCCCAGGAAGCTGAGAAGACATAGATGTTGTGCGTAGGGGTAACATAGATATACGATAATCCCCCTCCTGAGCCTGGAAACTCATGTGCTATTAAAATCCATCTATTATTCCCATTATCGCTTTGCACAAAAAGCCAACTTACGAATCATCTAACAGTTCCATCTTATCTCCCTTTGCAAAAGAGGTCTCAGACTCTGTTCTTGCCTGGTAGTTGTACATGGCTTGAAGGATTGTTGCTCCTGTAAGGAAGCAAGTACAAATAACAACATAGATTTTAATAACAATACTGACAGTTAAAAACAAGAATGGTAGAATAAGTCGGAAAATTGCAATAAAAGCACATATTATAATATCATTATGTTCAACTATTTACTCTGTCACCAACCCTGAGCACACACAAAAAACAAGTGTCCATTTCTTCCAGTCCAGTATTTTTATGTTGTAAATATGACTCTTATTGAAAATTGCGCTGAATTTTTCTTTTTATTAGTACAAATTAAATCAATTTCAATTAAGCTACAAGAAGGCTTTTTAAAATGTGAGTGATAAAGTGTTATTATTATTATGGACATATGAACATTTTTCAAAACCCCTGTGAGTGACCCCCTCAAATGTTTGGTAAAGTGTAAAGCCATTTAAAAAAATTAATTATGGGTATGGCACAAGAAGGTTGACAGCCAACCTTCACAAATTTTGTTCCAGGAAGCACCTTTCAGGCGCATAAATACTTCATTTTCAGGAGCGACAATTGTTTCAGTAACAATATCCTTTGACAATTGGTGAAAGTTATGATGTGGGGGGCATGTTATTTCAAAATGGGGGCACCATATTTGCATTTCCAAGGGGGCATAAATCATTGGCAGTTGCCCGGTATAAGCCTCTAGGGTACCTGTGTTAATAGGGGGTACACTCAAGTTTTTAGTCATTAAATGGGCCCCAATTAATATAGTGAACTTAGCCTTTATACAGCTTTATACATTATTTGAAGAGAAAGCTTAACATCGTTGTCAGATTTTGTAATTGCCAAAGATGAAAGTTGTAAAAATTAATGGGGCGATATCAACATTTTCAGATAGATTTTTATCTCAAAGCATTTATTTTAAAGCATTGAAATGGTTTCATTTTTCAAACGTAGACAACAGTGTGTTACATACCTGGAGAAAAGGTTGCCAGTGCAAGTGGTATTTGAAGTTGCTGTAAATTGACTGCTGAGTTCTGGTGACTAGGCGAGAAATTATTGGTAGAAGTTCCATTGTTGATTCTTCCTGCTTGTTCACCTTCATATTTGTATTTCTTGGCATTCCGATCATCATTTTCAACCGTGACCCTGCTCACTTGTGCATTATTGCTTCTATTTTTATATTGAGCATTATTGAATTCAGGGGAACTGCTGTTACTTGTGCTTTCGAAGCAGTTGCCCATGTTGCCAACTATGAATTGTTTACGGACATTAAAATCTTGTAAATGTAAAGTTGTGTACTCCTAAATATGTTTGTTTAAAACAAATATTAAAGTTCTGTCCACATATTGGAGTATGAATTAAAAATCTTCTTATGAACGGACTGTTACTATTTCTGAACAATCTTTCAATGGACTCCAAAAACTAAATTTTCTTCATCCATTCACATTTTTGTATGTTATTCTGAAACGTCTGTTAACATTTTCAATATTCCTCCAAATAAAGCGCTGAGGATAGAGAAAGAAAAAGATATTTCAATTGAATACAATGACAATGAATTGCAATTTAAAAAATGCAATTTATAATTATTTTTTTCTCTAATTCACATTTTCTAAAAGAAGCCTCAAAGTCTGCTGCTACTGTTAGCTTTAACAAAATCAACTCAGTTAAGAGTGGATCAATTTTATGATGGCAAACTATACACACTCATCTTTTCTGTTTAATCCTTTCTGTACTTCATGATAAAAAAAACAGCTTTTATTGATCTGTGTTGCATCACAATCACTGAGTCAAAAGGTTTTGTGGGGGTCTGTTTCAAAATCTGGAGTCAGAGCTGAAAAAGCTGACATCAAGAGAACATGGCACAAGACTGACTGTCAAATCAAATAAAAACCACCTTCAACATAAAAACAATTGTATACCTTGGGCCTGTCAGAAGTTATTGGTGCCAAAACAACATCAAACAATACACGTTGATATCAACACAGGGTAGTTAAAAAGAACAAGAGTGAGTTATAAAAAATAAGCGCTTTGATTGTATATAACCTGTAAACCCTTTAATGTGTATGTATTTTGCAGCCCATAACTGAGGATGCACTTGGTAGCAACCTTTCCCCCTTCCTTTTTGGAACACTTGCCTTCTTATTTCTGTCTTGATAAAATCATGATTATTTGTGTATGAGTTCATCAATAACCTCTTTTATCTTCATTTGAGAAAAGTCCTTACTAAATAAAGAAATGTTGAGGATTGTTACAATAATGGGTCAATCCAAACAGGGCGCTTGACTCCTAAGTGTCTCCCCTACTCTTTACAGTTTTGTCTGTACGGGTCATTATTTCGCAAACCAACACATTGAACCTAACATTTGGAACCCCACCATCAAGGATTTTGATAATTTTTGGTATGCAGGTAGCATTTGGGGTAAAAACCACAAAACCAAAATTTTTATTGCAATCAGACCATCCCTTTTGATTTTACGGGGTCAATGTCGTTTGCTAAAAAGGCCGAAAATGCTTAAAACCACTGTAACTTTTGTCAGGTTTGTTTAAATTTGCATATATAAGTATAAATGAGCAAAAATGGTGGAAAAATAATAATATGACCATTAAAGTGAAATAAGTTGAAGGTTTTATTAAATCCATGCAGAATAGAATAATAATCATGTCACTTGAAACAGAAATGAAGACAAATAAATAAGTCAAACCTTATCGTATGACCAATAACCAGCAAAGCAAGAAAGGCATATAAAAATATTAGCATTCACATTTCCATTCTGCTTCTGAGTGAATCCACATATATACGGAAAATCCCATATTTTCCTGACTTTGTTCCCTGCCTCTAACAAATATTTCCCAATGTTTGTTTGTTATTCTACAAACCAACACAGCTAAATGCAAAAAATGAGTAATTATTTCCTTACTGATACTTAAACATATATATAATACATAATGTGGTATGAACATAAAACCTTTAAAGGTTAATTAAAAAGGTAGGAAGAACAAATAAATCAACAAATTCAAATTTGCGGGCTTAAGCGCAGACATGGGTACGAAGCCGGAGCCAGGATCTCAAAACATCACAAAGCTGAAGCCAGCTTCTCAAAACATCACGAAGCAGGCTCTAAAAAATAACACAAAGCCGGAGCCGAAGCCTTTGTTTTTAGAAAACTTTATAAAAAGGTTAAATAAGCCTATTTCAGTAAAACAAACTGCTGTGAAACAGTCAATACCAAATGTGCCGGAAATTGAGACTTGCATTCACTTTCTCAGTACAAAAAAAGTCAGTAGTCTGCGGGGGAAAAAACATGATACTGCCGCCGCCACTGCCGCGGTAATTTGACAATCGCCGTAATTTCTCATTATGCCACCCATGCTCCCCCCTCCCCCAATAGTGTGGACAACGAGAAAGCCTTTTTAGTCACATGAAGTTGGCTAAGACAGACAGGAGGCAAAGGCTAATAAATGTCAATCTCAACAATCTCATGACTGTGAGATTAGAGGGCCCACCTGTCAATGAGTTCGATCCATCTCCTGTTATAGATACTTGGTTAACGGTGAGTAAATAGAAGATTTAAGCATGACTCCCGGTACATTACACACAAACGGTACATTACATACAAACGTAATGTAAATA
>JAUUEB010320451.1:0-12727 GCA_032362205.1 Clione limacina
TCTCCCCCTGTATATCAACAGTTACCATCGACACGGGACCCTTCGCCTCCCGAATATGAACAGTTGCCGACTCGGGACCCTTCTCCTCCTCGATATGAACAGTTACAATCGACACGGGACCCTTCGCCTCCCGTATATGAACAGTTGCAGACTCGGAACCCTTCTCCTCCTGTATATGAAAATTTGCAATCGACTCGGGACCCTTCCCCTCCCGAATATGAACAGTTGCAGACTCGGAACCCTTCCCCTCCCGAGTATGAACAGTTACAATCGACTGGGGATCCTTCCCCTCCCGAGTATGAACAGTTGCAGACTCGGAACCCTTCTCCTCCTGTATATAAACAGTTGCAATCGACCCCTGACCCTTCTCCTCCCGAATATGTACAGTTGCATACTCGGGACCCTTCTCCTCCTAGTTATGGACCTTGTGAAACCTGTGAACAGTTGCAATCGACGAAAACAGAACAGAACACAGCATCAGAGAGAAGACAGCAAAAAAAGTCAGTGCAGCCCTGTGTTACACAAATGGCAAACAAAACCATCTCTGAAAGTCAAACTTTGCCTGCCTTACAGGAAAACGACAAAAGCGATGTGGAATATCAAAACAAGAATCTGCCTAATCAAAGAACTGAATGCTTTGAAATAAAAGATTTGTCAACCCCACCACTCAGTAAAACATTTGATATCAATACACTCCAAGAAAACCCGGAGCAGATATGTTCTAGCAGTGAACCAATAAACGATAGCGGTGTGCCATGTTTTCATTCCGTAGAAATGTTTGAAGTACAGAATATTATTAGTGATTCCTATGGAGAGATTGTGTTAAGTCAAAATTTAAGTCAACTAGTTGCAAACGATGAAGGTCAAAGTTCCAGTAAAACTCAACGAGCTGATGGCACTGCGAAAACAGATGAAACTCAAATGTCAACAGTCGAGATAAACGATAAACTTTCGACCGGATTAAAAACAGTTTCTTCTTCTGTTAGGTCTTCAGTTGTGGGAGTTGCTGGAGATAGAACTGACCCCGATAACCTCCCAGTGACTAACGTTACGTCACACGAACACCCAGGTGAAAAGGTCAGTATGATAAGAGGTTATATGTCAGCAGCATCTTGTGTAGCTGGTGCACAACTATCTAGTGTCAATAAGAACACAATACAAACACGTGACGTAAATATGGATGGTCTTGTTACTGCTGCCATTTCGAACAAACATAAAAAGAATCAGATGAACAATGAAGTCACTGGAAAGACCAGAAATATTATTCAGAAGCTCTCAGTAGAAAAAGCTAACCCGCTCAGAGATGTAGCGTCGTTGACTTCCGGTAAAACTGGTAAAAGTGCAAAACCATCTATTCTCAACAGTAAAGTCAGAGGTGTTGTGTCATCGTCGTCCGGTAAAGCTAGTCTTGATGCTCAACAATCTATTATCGACGGTAGAGTCAGAGCTTTTGTGTCGTCGTCCAGTAAAGCTGGTCTTGACGCACAACCATCTATCCTCAACAATAAAATGGTCTTAGACTTAGTGTCATCGACATCTGGTAAAGTTGGTAATGGTGTACAGCCATCTACCCTTAATAAACGAACAGTACAGGAGAAGGAAAGAAATAAGGATGGCCTCGTGGTCACATCTATCTCAAACAAACATGATATAAACAATCAAGTCACAACAAGAAGAGGAAATTCATCACAGAAACCCTCAATAACGCGACATCCACGGTTGCCAAGTGTTTTAAAAGGGGGCGTTTCAAAAGAAGAAACAAGTCATTTGCCAAATAAAACTGTTGTTGAAATTAAAAATAATGAAAGAGATACTAAATCCTTTAAGCAATCACCAACAAGGGCTATTAAGAAGTCAGAGACCGTACCAATTTCAGAAACAGAAAAGTCAGATGGTAAAATAAAACGGCCATTCAATGTGAAGCCTCATAAAAATGACGGCAAAGAAAAACGTGTGTCTGATTCGTTTCAAAGTGATGATAAATGTGTACGCGGACCTACTCCTAGACAGTCAGTCAAAACTCTAGAACCGGAAATCTGTTTATCTAGCGACAGAAATATTGAGTTCAAGGAAACTCTGTGTTCACCGGAGATAAAGTCTGGGGATTTTACTTCAGTTGGAATCAAGAGTCTTAACCAATCTATTGGTATAAGTCATTTATGCAATGGAAAATCTTCGTCTAAGCCCGAAATACAAATAGGAAATGGGAATTTGACTTCCAAGGTTAGCAACTGTAGCCAGCGATCTACGTCATCCAAGGCAGCCCGTCACAATGCACAAAGTCAGGTGAAGGATATCTCAAAGGGTTCCTCATCCTTTAAGGAAAGTTCAGAAACCAACGGCTGTAAACAAAAGATCCCAAACGGTAAAGAAGGAATAGAACTTTTCCTGGAAAATATTTCCGATGAAACTAAAATGAAGTCTCCAGCACAGAATAGTATGTCAGACGATATCAAATATTCCACAATACATAAAGACATATCTTCAACCCAAAAAATACTTTCAGGAAAATCGTCAGCTAAAGTAACTAATGACTCCTTGGGGTTTGGGAATACAATCGAAACTCATATGCCAGTCGTTCTAACTAAAAATGATAAATTAGACAAACCACAAGACTTGAATGTAACACTGTCAATGCCAAAGGAAGCATTATTTAAGGACATTTCAAAAACCAAAGGCGGTAAACAAAATATCCCCAAAGGTAAAGAAGGACTCCCAAAGAGTTCTTCAGAAGATATCAAATATTTCAGGAGATATCAAGAAATATTTTCATCCCCAAAAATAATTGCAGAAAAATCGTCTGCTAAAGACTCCGGTACTGGGGATCAAGGTGTAAATCAAAGCTCTTACAAAAAAGTCTTAGGCGAGGATGGAAATTCTAAAATACGCCAAAAGTCATCAAAGGAATGTCAACCTAAAGAAAGTAAAGAGAAAGTCAGAGAACCCGATACTGAAAAGCAACCAGCAATAATTGGTAATTCTGTTGAGTCAACGAATTATACGAAAATGACCAAACATACTTCCAAAAAGCCTGACCATGAACTTAAACCCTTAACGACATGTATTGTAGATTTAAGTCCCCAAAAATGTGAAAGTACGCAAAAAACACCAAAAACAGAGGATAAAGGCTCAGAGTTTACAACATCTACGAAAAGATCTACCGATCTTGTTAAAGATGTAAGCACTTGTCTCGCAATTGGCAGTCCTTACATCAAAGTTAACCAGCGCCCACCAAGTGTTACATCAAGTAGTTCAGATAGCAGTGTAGATAGTGTTAGGTTGTTGAAAATCATTGACACAATAACGCAGCGAGAAAAATGTGAGCCGGCCATTAAAGGCATACATTTAGGAGAAGACGCAGTTGAGTTTTCGGCATCTTCGGATTCAATTGTGTCCTCAAGTGACAGTGCAAGTAGTCAAGAAGAACATTCTATTAGTTCGAAGAGGTACTCTGACATTCCAAGTTCTATTGATTATGAATGCAGATCGTCATCTCCAGTTTCTCCCTATAATAACGCGCTTTTTGAACTTTTGTGCCCTGTTAGTTGTAATTACGACCAGTCTTTAAAGTCCCAGAATGATTACACTCAGGACATGCACCGTGAAAAGAACGAGAGAAAAGAAAAGGAATCAAAAAACGACAATCCTCACGATTTTGGATTTTGGAGGAACTCAGTTGGAGGAGTACTAAGCAGACCATTAGATACGCCAGATAACTGTCGTTTTAACCCACCTCCAAACTCACAGCTTCTCTTCTCTACTGATAAACGGGAACATGACGCAATCAAGACTAAGATCCATGAGATACACAAAGTTATGGGTACAGGAGTTATGAGTATCTTTAGTGATCCTGTACCGGAAGTGCTTAGTAAACCTACTGTCCCCTCGCCTGAACCTAAAAAGGATGCCAACAAACCTGTTGAGGCACCTGTATATGAGCCTAGAGATTCATATACAGAAAGACATATTGATTTGCCGGAGGTGCTTAGTAAACCTAATATCTCCTTGAAAGTCACCGAAAATGATTTCAACAGACCCGTAGAGAAACATGAAGATAAACATGTAGATACACATGTAGATACACATGTAGATAAACATGTAGATACCTTTAAAGATAGACCTATAGATTGCAGCTTCATTCCACCTTCAAACTCACAATTATTTTTGAACAGACAACATACACCATATTCTCACAAAAGAGAACAGATTAAACGTATTCCAGTTGATAGGAAACAAAAAGGCAGCAAAGCAGACGTCTTGGGCGTCTTTGGAGAACCTGTTTCAAGCGCCTTAATTGAACCAACATTCCCAGTAGAAAGTCCAAAGAACCACTATGCGGTTGGAATTGATAGCGATGGAGTCAGGCATTTCTCGCCTATGAGCACCAAACACCGGACAGATATTCCAGAAGATACTCCGTGGTTTTCATCTTTAGCAACCGGTATTAAAAATTTGACACCAAGTTTCTCTTCTGTGGCTTCCATCATAAGCAAGGGTAGTAAGATACAGGACTCAATGAAGGAGAGCGATCTCGACAAAGAATACGTTAAACATTATTCTTCTGTCAGAGGGATCCTTAGGCACGACGGGGCTGGACGCGAACGTTCTGAGAGTAGTTTACCGTTAAGCCCTGATAGAGTGGGGAGCAGCAACGATAGCGTTAAAGGATTCACCGATGAAGACACAATCTGCAACAAACATTTCAAAAAACCTCATCGCAAGCCAAACTTAAAGAAAGATGATTTTTTCTCAAGAGCTATTGCGTCTGACCGGGGGGAGGATCCCGAAGAGCTGACTGAGAAAAACCGCCATGATTCCTCAACAACAAATGTGTTTGACACCAAAGAAAATAAAACTGAGACTGTCAGAAAAGATCATTCCGAGGCTCCCTCTGACCAAAAGCCAAATCCTAGCGGGAAAAATGTGACATTTGATACAGTGGTCCCGGATTCAGATTCTCTAAAATCATTGACACCTATCCCCTCTGAAGTGGAAGATTCTCAGACCGGCAGTGATAATAACGGAGACAGCTCGTATATACAAACACACTTAGCGGAAAAGAATTTACAAGGTTCTGAAGGACTTGGTCCTAATAATGTAACGGGTGACTTGAGAGACAAAAATAATGATGTAATGGATTACCAAGCTGACTCGATTGCACCAGTAAAAAATAGTGTGTCCGCCAACCAACGAGATAAACAAGACACGACTGCAGAGGCTTTTGAAAAAAACAAAACTCCATCTGAAAATAAAAATATAAAAGACGATACAAAATTACCGACCCCTGAAAAAACTAAACTTGAATCAAAAGATGACACTTTTGAAAAACCAACCGCCATCCTGATAAAAGCTCCGTCAGGAATAGTAAAATTGTCACCCCCAAACCCAATAAAAGCTCCGTCAGCAAAAGAAAAAATCTCAACTCCTGTCCCGACAAAAGCTCCTTCAGCAAAAGAGAAAATGTCAACTCCAACCCCGACAAAAGCTCCGTCAGCAAAAGAGAAAACCTCGACTCCAACCCCGACAAAAGCTCCGTCGGCAAAAGAGAAAATCTCGACTCCAACCCCGACAAAAGCTCCGTCGGCAAAAGAGAAAACCTCGACTCCAACCCCGACAAAAGCTCCGTCGGCAAAAGAAAAAACCTCGACTCCAACCCCGACAAATGCTCCGTCAACAAAAGGAAAAATCTCAACTCCGACAGAGCAGATAACCACCAGACCTAAGAAGGAGAAAACTGAAATCGACCAACTCACTCCCAAAAGTACGCGAAAATGTGATTCACAGAAAGAAATTGAATCTTCAAAAGCCGAAGAGTCGCATCATCACTCAACACCATTTATTCCAAATGAACTTCATCAGTCAAAAGAAAGTAAGACCGACGAGGCAGTTAAAGAAGTTATTCCAGTTGAAACACTTAAACCTGTAACGTCTAGTGGGAAAACAGAAATGCAAGCTGATTCCAAAAGAAAAACATCAAACCAACTAAGTCAATCACCAAAGCCTTTAAAAAAGAGACGTAAGAAGAAGAAGAAGGTTAAGTCCGATGAAAAAGGCTCAACTTGTGTCGAATATAAAACACCTATTGAAATCTTAGTTCGACCCGGTGTGCGGATGAGTACGGCAAAAGATGTGTCTTACGAGGAGAAGTCAAGCCCTCCACTTTACAGTAGTATTCGTGATGCAATCAGTGGTGCCATAACATCTAATCTTAAGACTCTTGAGAAGAAATTCTCGAGAAAACTTTCTGAAAAGGAAGAAAATAATGAATCTGTTTCAAAATTTTCCCCCGAAAAAGCAGCTCACACATCCAGATCTCACCGTAAAAATGATATTCCAACGTCTCTTATAGAAAGGTCTGAACATTCGTGGTCTGTTGCCAAAGAGTATTCCAGAAGTAGGTCAGTAACACCAGAGTATGAGTGTTACTCATCTGGCTTCAAGAACACTGATGACACAAAAACCAAGAAGGCATCAAATGGACGATGCGGCAGAGAAAAGCTGACTACGTACGAGACGTACGAGTATGGCTACAAGAAACCTTCAAAATTGATACATTATCTGGACGATGCCACTAACTACACGACACAGAACCAGAAAAACGACATTTCGTCACGAAATGATTCGTTTGAAGATTTTAAGATGAGAGAAAAGTCTGAAGTTGAATATCAGGATTACAAAATCGCAACAAGTGTCTACGCGAAGAAGAATTTAAATAACGAAAGGCTTTATGAGATCGTGGTTCTAAACGACAATCCCACTAAGCCTCAACTTATCAAAGAGGATTCCGTAGTAAAGCCTTACAACGCTTCTGCTGATAACAAAAACTCTTTCAAAAGATCAACCATTACCATGGCTGGTAGTAAGACCATTTCAACATCGAATGTAAACAACAGAACGCCGATCATTTCACAAAAGACAAAGTCGAAGCAGGAGGAAATCTTTCAACCTTCAACCACACTAATGCACGATAAAACATCAACAATGGTTGCTAAGAAACAGGGCACACTTCGCACATATGAAAACAAAGAAATTATTTCTAGACGACCTGCTCCGTCATCTTTCAAAATTACAGGTTCTAACAGACAGCCAACTTCTACAATATCCTTAAAAGAGGGAAAGAAAACACAACATCCTCCTCCAACCAGAAACGTAAATAGACAGGAAAAACGTTCTCGATCCCCAAATTCAAAACCGAATCGAATCCAAGATAAAACTGGTAGGGTTGCCAAAACTCAAACAAATGATTCACAAGTTAAATATTCCGAAGGCATATCACCCAAGAAGTGTCATAGCGAAACTGAAACGGTAACCTCAACAGCTCAGAGCCCAGGAGAATCGAATGTCACAACAAAACGCCACAAGAGTGCAATAGACGCCCGTGCTAATAGAGGCAAAGAACGGCATACGTCGCCGTCACGTGACAGTTCTGCCAGTCAAGATCAAGCTGAAGGAAGATGGTTTTGGCAGCGATATGGAAGCTGGTTAGGGTGGAAATCAGAGTCAAAAGATATACAGAAAATATTACCACCCAAGGAGGAAGTCCAATCTGGACAAAGGTCTAGATCACTTACACCACACAGCAGTCCTTTGAAATTGAAATCTGGAACAGAATCCAATGCACAAGCTTCTATGCCTCAAAGAAGTCTTTATAAGACACACTCAAACCCTAAGACCGAATCCAACCCAAATATGCACATGACTTTATCATCACAAAAGAGCACTCCAAAAGCTAATAAAAACTTGAAAAGTATAACAAAACTAAAAGAACCAAAGGATTCAGTTTGTGAATCAAAATTATATTGTGACCTAAATACAACGCAAAAATCACCACGTCTTTCTCATGGTCCGTCAGAAACTAGTTCTAGTATGCAGAGCGAAAAACAAAACAGAAAAAGTAGATCACAAAGTCCATATAAGTCACCCCGTTCATCTGGAGTTCAATCGCAGTCAAACGGTAGCTCAGAAGTTATCGAAACGTTAAATTCCGGGAAAAGGGGCAGCTGGTTTCCATTCGTAGCATGGATGTCAGAATCTCGAAAAAAGAAAAAACTGGCAGACGATTTAACAGCCGCCGCTTCTTCAATCAGCGATTCAAAGACTCTTGTTTCAACTGATGAGAGCTGTGAAGATAAATCAGAAACAAGAACACGTTCTTATCATGTATCCGAGGCTTCTGACATCCCTAATCCTGTGTCTCCAAACCAAAACTTTGAAACTGATTCTGAAAATACTCTTCAATCTAAATCAGTTACCATTCCAGAAAGCACGCCGAAATCATATATGGTTAGAAAGCCCCGCAGTGTGCTTAAGAAAAATAACTTAGATGCAACAAATCAATCGGTTCCTCGAGATGACAAACCGATACCAACCGAGAATGCAACTTACACAGAAAAGACAATCTTTATCTTTGAAGATCAAACAGGAGAAGGAGAAGACGACGAAAAGGAAGATACAACTTTTGAAGATAAATATAATTACGAAAAATCAGATGCCAAGACCCGTGATATAGGAAAAGAAAAGGAAACACCAAAACCACAAGAAAGTGTAGGAGGATCCTCCCAACTCTCTCCCATGTTAGAGAAAACTTCTTCGGAAGTGAGTGTTTCACATACAAGAAGGTTCTTTCGAAGAATAAAGCGAAAATTGAAACGTATAGCTCGTTATGAGAAACATGAAGTGGCAAGCGTAGAGTCTCAGGGTTACTCACAACCTTTGGAACATTTGCAGACGACGTCCAATTCTCAACCAGATGACTTGCGTCAAAACCCTGCGCACAACTCACAGAGTTCATCAGAAAATCCAGTTCTTATCCCACGAGGCTCTCCTCCAAAACCGCAAGTACAGAACGTAAACAACTATGTGACCAGAGATATGCCTGTATTGAGCACACTTCGGGGGAAATCGTTGACACAACATTTGTTAAGTGAACAAAGAGAACCCGACGCTATTAGAGGCAAGAAACCGAACCTTGAGGATTCCATAAAGAAGCTCATGGCCGAGATTGACAACTTGGAGATTGAAATGGACGTGTCATTCCGCGATCGGAAGTCTGGGCAGCAAGGTTTTAACGTTCATGACATTATTGCTAGGTCCAGAGAAGAAATACTTAAGGTGAAACCGGAAGTTATGTATGACATTGATAGCGATATGGATGATGAAGTCGTACAGTCGAATTCAGAATTGTCGGATTCATGGTATACCGGGCCGACGTGTATAAGCTGTGTTCCAGATGCATACAATCTTACTCGTGGGACAGCGGATTCGTCTAGCGTTTCTTTGTACTACGGACCTAATAATTATATAAGAGACATTTGTCGTAAGGAGGACGGACTTTCGAACAGAAGTGAACAACCGGTTCCTGTCAGCTTCGAGACAGATTCAAGTTCTTCGGATGAAAGCGACAATATGTATCTTAGAAATAGCGATATTTTGAATCCAAGTGAACAGCCAATTACATTTGAAGTAGACTCTGATGAAAGCCACGATGTGGATCGTAAGGATGGCGATATTTCGAAACGAAATCTAGAGCCAACCTTTGAGGTAGATTCTGGGGAAAGTAACGATAGTGATAATGAGTATGAGGTTCATGTAGACGATCATAATATCGCCCGAGACGACGATAACATTCTTGATAGTGATGAAGATAGCAGTGACTGTACAACTGAAAGTGAGGAGGAAGGGGAAGTGGAAGAGGAAAAAGAACACAAGTTCGTCTTTTGTGGGGGGAACGATGAAGACTACAACACCTACAATAGTCTCAGCTCGAAAAATTTGGATATCGGAGGTACTAGTACTAACTTCGACTTTGGTAATTCACTAGGGATTGGTATGCCTATGTTCCCAACACCCCAAAACTGCTCATATAGTACTATTGCTAAGAGTGATTTGTCGAGAAACAACACCGAGCACTATCAAAACGTCAACGGTAACAGGATAAGTTATTGTCATGATTTGGAACAGGAATCTCGGATTCCGTTTGTACGGAAGAGTCGGACAGATTACATATTGAAATCAAGGGCCTGTTCAGGTTCGCGAGAAGCTTATTTATCTGACATTCTAGCACGCGAAGACCAAACTTTATTCAAACGGGCAAAATACGCGCAAATGCACGATTCTGCACCACTAAGATATGCATCACCGGAAATTCAATCTTCTGTTGAAACATCGTCCCAAACAATACAAAGCTCATCTTACTCCGCGCGAGGGCTACGGGGTACTAGAATAATCAGAGATTCAGATCTCCAACAGCCTCCCTCTGAGGTTGTCCAGCCATTAGCATATGAAGGAGTAACTGCAGTGTTAGATGACAATTTACACACAGCTGGCATGATGAATAAGGAGTCCAACAGGTTTCATGAATTTGTGTTAGGGGGGTATATTTCTTCTCGCCATGTAAAGGCACCTAACCTCGCCGCATCATTTAGTGCTACACAAGAAGATGATGCAGCTATGATATCATATCCAGCACTTATGAAAATGAATTACATCAGTCATTCTAAAGTGAAGCCAAATGTTGTGGTTACTTTAAATAAAGAAAAAAGCCCTCTGCGCGCAAAGGCAGACGAGCGAAATGTTAAATCAGAACATAACCAGCACAGCCAGCATAGTCCACCTACACCAAGAAAGAAACCTCTAATAAGAAAAACAAAAAATATCAATTCAGTCATCCCAAACTTGAAAAAAACACCAACATCCTCGGTTGAAGAATCGTTAGTGGGTAAATTAGACACAGAAAGAAGGTATGTAGATGATGCGATTGAAAGGTACACGCAAGCTAGAATACATGCCTCTTTTGAAAGCTTTATGCAAGAAAAAAGACCTTGCTACGTGGAAAACTGTGGCTTCAAACAGCAGCGGTGTGGTCTTGGGAGCATTCCTTTGTTCACATCCGGTGATGAACACGTGTTGAATGACAAAGGCTCAGGAGACACCGGTAGTCATAACCTGACCACCGCGGTCAGATCAGGGATGGGCGAAGTACCCTACAATATTGATCATAATATCCATACCGACTACATATCAGGGAGTGAAGTGGCTGATGGGGATAAAGTTCAACACTGGAACTCAGTCAAGGCTGCTGACGCTTGCGATGAACTTTACGATAGAGAGAACTCAGAGTGTGGCAGTGATGATGATGATTCCAGTTTGTGCAGCAGTTCATCTGCATCAAGCTGTACGACTGGCAACACTCACTACATGGCAAATATGGGCGTAAATGTCAACGACAGCAGCAGTTCTAGCAGCGTCACATCGACTTGTACCGATGTCAATAGCGCACACACCCTCGACGGTGACCACACCGCCAGTCGCACGCCTTATTCCTTGAACGTGGAGAAATCTTCAAGCAGAATGCATTCCAACTTGCCCGTCGTAGACCTTGGGGACAACGAAATACTTTCCAGTGGCTCTCCTAACATTAATGACATCTGCTTACCCGAAGTCGTCAAAGATGAAGAAGACGAAGAAGACGGAGAAGAAGAGTCGTCCGAAGATGAAGATGACGAGGAAGATGATGATGAGGATGACGAAGACGATGAATCAGAAACAGAAGAAGAAGAAGAGGGTTGTGGATCTGGTAACTTTCAAGAGTGCTGATCTTCAGTGAAGCTAAATCTTAATGTTGAACTTTACAGTCAAGTACGTCAAATATTTATACTCCGCTATCCAATGTAACATCATGGTACGTCTCTTATATTGGAAAGTCAATTTGAAGCTCATAGACAGAGTAAACATCATTCACAATAGTTTGATCTTGTTCAATAGTTGTGTTGTGTTCTTTGTTTTTTGACTTCCTGTTTTTTTATGTCGTTTTTTCTTTTTTTCTCTAGTGCAATTTGTATTTGTCTTTCAAAAATTTTAATCACTTTTGATTGGATTGCTTTAACTTGTTAAAGAATCTTTTACTATTAAGCTTTTAAAAGTCTAAGATTCAGTTGACCAACAGCTTTTATATACCTACAGTATCTATTTATCACATTGTGTTTGACCCTTGACCCAGTATGATCAGTTTTGGGTTTTCTCACGTTTCTCGCAACCAGTTAAAGAAAGGTAGCTCCTACATTAACGTCACCATGAAAATCTAGACTGGTCTTGTTTGTAAGGGTTCATAAGCCAAGTAGATTTTTTGGTTAGGAATGAATAAATAGTGAATACTTCCTAGTTGAGTTTCTATACCCAAATTTATGGCACCTGAGTTTGATATCGATGAACGAATATCGATCGAGTTTTAAAGAGATCGATATTCTTCCAAGGATATCAAACGAGTGTGCCATAAATTGGGTATAGAAACGTATAAAAAAGTAAAAAATCCAATCTGAGTTCCTATCCAGAGCCAAGCTCTGGATTCCTTAAGGCCCATAAAATTCTTTGCTTTTTAGTTTCATTTTGGTTTGTTTGTTTGGTTTTATTTATTTTGTAAATTATCAATTGTTTATGATTTTATCATGTTAATAAATGTTTAAAAGTTTTGGTAAGTTTTAGTCTTTTTAATTAGTTTTAAATGTTTTCTTTAATTGACAATCCTTTTCATCCATTTTCGTCTAAAAAAATGCCAATTAAATACGATTATACATCCCCGGAGAGAATGATCTTCATCACTAATACTATTATTGTTACGCTTGAGTAAACACGACCTGTGGCTGTCGACGTCTCCAGTAGTGCTGTGCTAAATCGATCTTTACAATCGAAGTCATTGATTTTGGTCCGAGCGACTTGACTTCGAAGTTTA
>JAUUEB010320562.1:0-12726 GCA_032362205.1 Clione limacina
GAGAGAGAGAGAGAGAGAGAGAGAGAGAGAGAGAGAGAGAGAGAGAGAGAGAGAGAGAGAGAGAGAGAGAGCGAGAGTGTGTGTGTGTGTGTGTGTGAGAGAGAGAGAGAGAGAGAAAGCAATCTACTTGTACTTGCAAACATCACATAATGTACATGATATAACTTTGAAAATCATCATTTTTGACGCTGCTCATCCATTTTAACTTTTCGCATTTCTTTTAATTCTTTACCTTATCAAATGGCAATTTAAATGTAGCAGAGATTCACACCAATCACGCTTTTCGAATAAAGCTAAACTGAACTGAATCGAATTGAATATTATCAATTAGAGGGGGATTAAATTGGCTGAACTTGTAATTCTGAGGGCAAAGCCAATTAAACAGCAAAAAAACGAGAAACAATATAAATATGTACAAAATAACGATAATCTGGTGAAGTATATGACTGAGATACGTAATGGTTAACCTCTTGGTTTGCTCTGAACCAGGTTGACTGTCTAAGCTAGGAGCGGCAATACGAAACAAAGTTCTCGTTGACAGTGCAATTCTTTTGTAAGGTTCCGGGTTCAACATTGACAAAATCTGTATGATTGTTATTTGTTGGCAGACAACCGGGAAGATCCCTCTCCTTATATAATAACAAACAATTAAACGAAGATCATTTCTAGTGCAAACAACTTGTTTCATGAAAAGGTTTACCTTTCCTCCTTGATTAGATCGTAGTTCGTACGGTCAAAAACTGATTTTTGTACTCCATAAAAACGTTAATTTCACCTTTCTTCTAATTATATTCATGCTGAAGTTTCTTTTTTTTAATAAATGCTGAAGTTTCTATTTTGGAAGCCAATTTCCCATTTAAAAAAGGGTAAGGTTTTTATACTTTCTGTGAGTTGTATCGTAGTTCGTGCAGTAAACAAATTATATTTCTCCATAATGCTTTTTTTCTTTCAGTTTGTACTTATTCATAAGAAGTTTCTATTTTCAACACATATTCTCCCTTTCAAAAAAAAATACAAAAAACATGTTCATTTTCCACTCAAAATAGTTTGTTCCTCATCAGGTTCTCACCTACACTAGGTTCAAACCGTGCACTCAAATATGCTGCCAAATGGGGCGGGAGTTGACGTAGACACATATATCTAGGTTATTTAGGTGGTGAAAGATTTGAGGATGAACGGCATCAACAGGTAAATATGAGGAGATGCAGGCGTGATGAGTGCTCGCTCAAGGTCGGAAGGTACTAAAAGTTATGTGATAACTTTGGCATTAACCAACATTCTTAGTTTTGCTCAAGAAAACAGAAGGTAATACATCTGCACGTAAAGACATTCTACTTCAAACTTGATACGGATGATTCTTGTTCTAATATTTTCGACCAGATGGCTCAGTTGTGAAGGCGTCAGCCTCGGGAGTGGAGGGTCTGGTGTTTAAATGCCAACAACGTTAATATTCCAACAAACCTTTTGTTTTGTCCAGCACAACTATACAAAATTACCGTGTTACTTATTTTGCACTAATAGTTTACCAAATTCATGTCAGCAACTATTATGTTATCACCCCATAAGTGCACAATATGGTTGAAGCAAGTAGGTCATCGCAACTCATAGAAAATCACAGTTTGTAATAATACATTGTCTGTGATATGATTACCAATTATGCCAGTTTCTTAATGTTCTTACTGTTCCTTTACTATGAAAAGTTAATCTCATTTAAGGCTTGTGTAACCTGATTTCTATGTAAGTATTTGAGCCTGTTACATAAAGGAGAAAAGCAGTTCTACATTTGTTGTTGTTGTTGTTGTTGTTGTTGTTGTTGTTGTTGTTGTTGTTGTTGTTGTTGTTGTTGTTGTTGTTGTTGTTGATTTCGGTTGTTAAGGTCCCCGGAGTGATCCCTTAAGAACTTGACATTTCAGTATCTTGACGTAAAATAACATCATAAGACGAAAGGTGTTTTACAATTTGTTATTTCTGAAGTATAGTTTGAGTTTTTCGTGAAACGTTATAGTTTTTACAGCTAAAAAAGACCCACTTATGAACGTACTTTAAAAAAAGGCTTGGTATTGATGCGCCGTTACGCATAGGGCCTCATATCCAAAACACTTAACATATTCATATATTAAGGAAAATATCCACAATTTCCTTTAACATTTAATGACAATTTAACACAAAATGTGTAATTATAAAAGAATAAATTTGTTTAAAAATCTTTACCGCTTCTTGAAAACCTTTTCTACATTTTAAACAAACATTTTCACACTTATATCTAAATACAAATTCGGACCATGTCTAGGTTTCTTTATAAGATTTAACACCGTATGAAAAATATGGCCCATGAATTCCGATTCGTTTAGAAAATAAGTGCACAAAAATACAGACTTTAATTGGAATAACTATAGTTATGAATTGTTTGTGTTTCTTTTGAATTGTTTTTTGTATTCTATTATGCAACACATTGTTCATTACAAACCCTAATTGACTGTGCGTGTTTTCTACGTTTCTACTATCCTATTTTATGAGACTACTGTTCTGAAACCTACCACGTTATGCAGGCAGATCCTCTAGACAAAAGTAAATTAATGTCGTAACCGAGACTTAAAATATGTACACAATTTCAAAAGTTCTCATATTTGAAAAAAATCCAAAAGGTTCTCAAGGATATTTACCCAGACGCTGACTACGTGCAAACAAAGCTAAGACCAATGAGTAATTTATTATTATCTTCTTCTAAGTGCAAACGAACCTATGGCTAATAAGAAATACCATAGCTTCATATGAGGCATGTAAACATCTTTAAATGTCATGCTTTACGTAAGTCTTTATTAAGTAACAACATTTGACAGTTTAAAGTAAAAATGATTAATTTCGAAATACAATCCATGCTAAAGAAACGTTGAGTCATGAAGTAAATAATACAAATTATTATGTAAACTTTCCAAAAATACATTTCGTAACCAACATTAAGCGAGAGTAGGTTAGTTGGACTCTGACGACAATTGTCAACCCACTCTTCTCGGCTGCGTTTTCTCCTTTTTTCATTATTCATCTACGTTATGTAACGTTTGGAAGGTTATATTGATGACTCTCGTTTACAAACGAAAAGACATTTAAATATCGATAATATCATCCCTCAACATTTTTTTAAAGTATCTCGATTGCATAATATCTTTCTTCATGTTTTTTATCTCTCTTGTAACTAGGCGCGTATTCTGCTTTGTTTCCTCCTCTGAGAGGATACAAAGATAAAAATCTATAGATGTGCACCATTACCACCTATAGATGTGCACCATTACCACCTATAGATGTGCACCATTACCACCGAATTCTCAAATATGCCCTCCAATTTGAAAACAAATCCTAGATATGCTCCTGTTTAAAACCTTATGTCTTATTTTCGACTTTTTTCCTCCTTCTTCTTCGATCATTCATGCACTCTTTCCTTTCCCTTTCTTCTTGTTCGTTTACTTGATTGCAAAACCCTCTTCTGTTCTCCGCGCTTCTCTTCCTGTTGTAGCAAACTAAAGCCAACAGGAATAGTAGAGAATTATACGAATAATCGGATTATTTGTATTTCATAGTGCTTTCTTTGTATATTCCCCTTATATATATATTACATAATAACCATTTTAAATGAACGTCTATAGACAGTACTACATATAATCCGATTTGGTGAATAATTCCCTACTATTTTTGTGGGTTTTAGTGAAAGATGACATATCATTATTAATCATCTTTCACACAAGATAGACAAAACAACTGGAAACCCCATAAAAGTAGCAATAAAATCGGATAATAAAGTAGGAATTTTTGGGAAATTTACCTGAAAATAGGAAATTTGAATTTAATCCTATTTGGCAAATGACCACAAACAACAGTTAACTGCTAAAACCCGCATAATGAATATGTGCTGAGCGAGACAAGAACAATTCCAAATTTATAGCGATGGCTGTCAAATTATATAATACCATGACCTATCGACACAAATAGATAAATAAATGAGTCCTATCATTGGTCTGGAAAATGGACAAGGCTTTTTGAAATCATTTAACTATTATGAAATGAAACCAAATCAAATTAAAAAGAAATGATTCTATTCAACTAATGCTTAAATAAAAAGACGAAATAAAACGACAATTAAAAATGAATGTAAAATAAATAGAACAAGGGAAACATCGGCACAGATTAATAGATCAACTTTTATATCATTGGTCTAGAAAAGGTTTTTCAAATCAATTAGTGCGGGGGATGATGCGCCCTTGCTACGCACCTGCTCTGAATAGCTAACACAAAGTGTTTATTAACCTGCTATAGGTTATAACAAAAATGTCAAGGGTTTTTCAAATGAATGAAATAGGATTAAATGGTTAAATGCCCAATAAAATTGCTGTTTTGAAGAGAATTGAAAGAAGAAGATGCTTAACACGATTAGATGAGAAATTCACACGTACCATCGCATTCGCAAACATTTCAAAGACAGAAAAACGATTTTGTGTCCGTCGGTAGGAGACTGTTAACAAATGATGTCAGAATTTGACCTCTTGAACTCCTCCCCCTTGTCAGCTTCTGCAATTTTTCCCATAAAAATACCGTAATCTGGGAGTATTTCGCACATACAGAGTTCTGATTTTGCATAGTTTTAAAAAGTTCTAACCTGTTTACTTTCCTTAAACATAGCTTCATATGGGGCATGTCACTAAGTAATACATGTTGAAAATGTGTGCAAAGTACGAGCAAGTTCACAAGTTCATTTTTTATAATATACAAATTATTTCACCAATATAATAGGAGAAGGCTCTAAAACTCAGGATCGAAATGTACCGGGTTCGAGTCCTACTGTGGCCCGGCATTGTGTCATTCAGAAAGAACAAATTTGCCATCGTGTTCATCCTGCCAACCTAGCAGTATAAATGGGTAGCTGAATTAGGATTTGTAAGTTTACTTAGGCTTGTCGCCTAACAGGCAGACTCCTTTTATACTCTGTATTACATGTGTGTCTCCGTGGTGGTGTAAGTTTACTAAGATTAATCGGTTGATTCCTTGTATACTCTGAATGTACATGTGTGTCTCCATCATGCCTGTCGGGGGAATAATTGTAAAGCGCTTTGAGCTTACTTCAAAGGGAAAGCGCTACATAAAAGCTAAATTTTTTTTTGAAAAAACAACATTTTATTGTAAGATCGAAACGGACCAACATTTTAAAATGAGTTAAAAATGGGAGAATTTAGAGCACCCTTTTTACTCAAATGAGTAACTCCCCCTGGCTACGCACCTACTCTTAATAGATAATCTACTTTTTTTACGTGCTATATGTTATAATGATTCTTAAACGATATGTTAAGGTACGAAATTTAAGTATTGAATAATCAGTTTCTCCCATCGTGCACTGACCTAAAGTGATTGAGTTCCTTCCGGGTTAAATACATACTTGCGCAAGTGAACGGGAACTTCCATCGTATGAAGCATTCATTTTAGTTACGGAGAGCAAAATGTCAGTTCTAGAGGTTGATCACATTGTTTTCACGTTTCACAAACACAGGGTTTAAGCGATGACGTCAACATTTCCCCTCCCCCTATCTGGTTGACGTCATTTGTAAGTGGTCCCTAGGTGATAATGTTCATATGGAGACAAATGGTGGATTCAAGGAAATATGATTATTTGAATTGCAAATTACGCCTGAGTTTTAGATACAGTTGAACTTGCTCAGAGGCCACCTGCGGTAAGAAGACACCTGCGGTATGTGGCCATCTTCTAGCGCGACCTTAAAATTTAATTCTCTATAAGATTGTTTTAATGTCAACTTGCTGTAAGAGGCCACTTGCAGTAGGCGGCCAGTTTGGCTGCTGATAATTACTGGCCTCCTAGAGCAAGATCAATTGTATCAAACATGCATGCAACTCTATTTCGCGCAACAAATTTAAAATGATTTCCTTTATAAACAATATTGTATAATGATATTTATCTGCGTTTGGCTGTTTGCACTTACTATTTCTGAGCACAATTTCATTAATGATTATTTTCGAAAATGAATAATTTATAAGAATTTAAATCACTCTCTAACATTTCTAAACGTGTGTATTATTTCAAAATTTAAAAGCATTGTACAAAAACTTTGGAAGATTTGAGTTGCATCTTCCATTATAATAAGACGGAACAAATTTTCGTGAAAGGCATTGGTAATGTAAATTTTGGATATGGCATGAGAGAGAGAAAATGAGGGAAGGGAAAGAAGTTACCATAGAGAAAGAAAAATGGAGAGAATGAAAGACATTGAAATTAAAAATATTGACCTAGCAGTTCGGGGCTCGCGAAATTTTCCTCAAATTAAAAAAACCCAATGACAATGACATTGATAATTATTCGGCGACCTTTATAATGCATAACCAGAAACTTTCATCAGACGTCGTAAGTCGTCATTCCTCAATTTTTATGACGCGACAAGTTGGAAATTCCGAATAATTATATCAATTACGTCAACCAACCAACCAACCAACCAAGTATCGTTGAACACAGGAAATCTTTTGGCCACGGGATTTTTAGAAGCCACGCCTCTTAAGTTCAAAAGATATGCAAAATTAGCTTTCTTTCTTACAAAAAGATAAAGTTTTGTTTTCAAATCCATTTAAGAGTTTAACATGTTATTTCTTAAGATTATTTCTTATAAGATTAAGAGCGTTAAGATATTCAGTACAGCCGTGTTGGCGCTAATAATTATAGTACATTTGTTTCACGATTGAAAATAGTAAATAGTTCTAACTTAAGGACACACAACTCTAACTATACACGTGGGCAATTAAAAGTTTCCACTATTCAAATTCATCAAACGACATGAATCGCATGAGTAAGTGAGTAACAATCTAAACAACACTTTCTCGCGTCCTAATGTTCCTAATGTTAACAAATTTGTCATTACAGTTTAGAAAAACAAACAACTACATATGGTAACTTCACCCAGTATCAATTTTAAGCTTTTCACGAGTTGTAATTCTTATCCAACGTTTCAGTCAAAATATTTAATTCAGACCAACAGATAAGCGATTGTCAAACCAGAACAACAAGTCAGTTTAAACCAATCTTTAACTTTTAACGGTTGTTTTTCATTGTAATTTTGCCAAGATTAAGTCCGGGGGAGCGAGAAAGGGCAATTGGCATCCCTCGAGCTGGTGTTCCGCAAGTAAAGTGGCAGGCGATTATATTAAAAAGTTCAAATACGGCCATCAATCCTCCCTTGAAGAGATTTACAACCACTGGAAACACTGCAGATATACCAATACTTTGGCAGACAAGTGCTTCAACAGTCAAGGAAAGTTGAAAAGTTCGGCTTCGCACACCAAATCTGTCAACCTAAGAAGAATATGAACAAAACACAAAATAGGTTTACTCACCGAGATAGGTACTACAGATGTACTCAGCTATCTGATTCCCAGATTTACTTGACTCAGCAAAGTGACTCAACTCTCTGTTCAGCATGCGTTTGAACTGGAAATGTAATATTTTTTTTATTAATGCCAAGGCAAAAGACACGATGAATGAGGAACATTTTATACATGTTGGTAAAACTCTAAGTCTTCAACTTAAAATCTTCATCAATGAACAAGAAGGAAGTAAAAGTATCGTTAAAATATTCATAAATTTGTTATCTTTGAAATATTGAATTTGAAGTTCATTAAATAACTACCTTTACCGTATCTAATTTTGAACAAGTTTATAGTACTTGATCAACAAAATAACAAAAAGTTTACGAATCAGTCACAAATGGTCTGAACTAATACTTTTTTATATATCCATCGTCACCTCTGATAAACAACGTTTCAAACTATTTGTTTTCAAAAATATAGGTATGCCATTTTAAAAGAATTCTGCGCCGATCTTTGATAAGACTATAATCATCAACTCGCTTTAAAACACAAATTTATTTCTTCTGAATCATAGAGAATAAGTAAGACTACTACTACTACTACTTAAAACAATGCCGCATTCGAATTATATGAGCAAACATAGGGAAATATATGTGGCGACAGGAAAGGGATGCTCGCTCTTGGACCCCATTAAAGAATGGATGTGACAAAAAGTTAGATTTTTCTTATTTTAGTCTCTCTCAGGGTTCATACATACATTTCAGAGTGCTTTTTCAGACCAAGATGGCCAACCTACGAACCCTGTGTCTGCAAAGGGGCGGTAGAAATAGAACGTACTCTTAATATTTTAAAATCAAATTAATTAAAACTATTGCGTAACAATTCTATTTTTACAGCGAATTAACAAATATGTCTAAATTAATTAACATTACGACTAAAACAAGTCGACTACACTAATTTATATTGGCAACCCTTATATTTGCTTCTCCGTGAATTATTGAAAATCTCCAACACTTATAAGATCTTGCCAGGGTGACTACTGGGACTTTCTCCCTTTTGGGCTTAACTTGCACTTATAGTGTCATCCAGCGAGAGGTTTGGGTGGGCGAGCTCGACCTCGAACGTGGAGGGTTGGGATCAGAGTGCGAGTCACACCGCAGCTTTTAGTGTAAGTCGGAGGCTGAATACACCCAGGACTTAAACCACAGCGATGTATTAGTCATTGTGGCTCATGAATTCCTAACCATCAGTCTCGGCAGTGGTCTTTTGTGGTGGGCTCTGCATTCTTGCAACACAGAATGGTACGACCATGGGGGCACCGGTCACAGGCATAGCAAGTTTATAATCTTTTGCCAGGCATCGTAGCCTTAAAAGTGGCTCTGCTCATAATTCGGATTTGTGTCAGGTGGCGAGGAAGCTGCTAGGGGTCCAGAGTGGCTGGTACTGTCGGAACCCCTGAAACCGCAATGCGCTATGGGACAGCTGAGGATGACACTGTAATATAGCATGTGATGCATGCTCCTGGCCACTGCATCTTGTGTTATGAAGGTCCAGGTCGCTTAGGGTAACCTTAGTTTATGTAACATGCCATGAAAACTGTTCAACCCTTGAACTCAAGATTGAGGGTCAATGCAAAGAGAATAAAGTTAACAATCACAAAATTAGTAAAGTTTCTAAATTCAAATACACATAACTAAGATATTATAAAACAGTGATTAAAGTCTTGATTTACGACAATCAAAACAATTAAAACTGATTCACTTTTTACTCTGATTTAAAAATAAGATTTCAGATTGAGACCATGCGGACCATATAGTCTTTATCTTAACCTTTACTACACAATATGTACATGATAACAACTAATAACCATCCTTATGTTGTGTGCAGGCGCGTAGCCAGAATTTTGAAATGGGGGAGGGGGACAAGTTTGGATATGATAAAATCAATGGCCGCGAATCTGCCGAACATTTTGAGATTAGATATAAATAGTGTAAATTTGGGGCACTTTGAATCTCATATGGCGTCCACAATTTTGTAAATAAGTAATAAATTGTGCAAATTTAGAGCAGTTTGGAGAAAAATGGGGGGGGGGGCATTCCCCATGTCCCCCTGGCTACGCGCCTGCTTGTTTGGCTTACATTCAATGTATTTCTACCGATTGATATGAATCAATCAGGGTCCAAAATTAATAGGATCTAGCAAGGGATGAAACAAAAGATTCTGCAAAAGATTTATCAATTGGAATAACTATCTCTTTACGAACAAAATATCTCTTAAGCCAACAGATATATAACACGAAGTAGCAACAAGATCATATTCATATAGCAATGTAAGATTTTCGACTTTATAGCTCTATACCCCCCCCCCCCCCAACCCACACAGAAATTAAAGTATATTCAGTAAATAAATGCCAACAAGTTGGTTGCATTTAGAATCTTAATTATTTGAAAAAAGCAAATTTAGACCCTAAAAATAAGAAGTATAAAAATAACAAAATATCTAAGATTAATAAACTTGAAATCACATTGTCACTGTTACAGACGTCATCTCCTTCTGCACAGGTCATCAGCGAAATCGTGAAATCGAGCGAGATATCTTGTTTTCAGGGTCATCCATTTTTGGATGATTAAAACCCACGTAATGTGTAATATGATTCCTTAGCCCTTAGAGGGGCAAGAAGTAAACAATCATCCCTTGTCTTTAATCTTATAAAACTAGCCTCTTTGACGTCAATGCGTTTTTTATAATGAAATTATAGATGACAAGGTTGTTAGTTTGTTAGTGAAACTGTAATAGGAAATCTTGAACTTTGATGTGATAAGCAAACCAAAACCCCACAAGATATAATAATGGTTTTAAAGAGGAAGTTGTTTCCTCTGTTATTCTTCGTGTGTGTTTCTTGTAAACGTCATTCGCCGTTCTAATTGGATTTATATACATGGTATCATGTTCTTTATATAAAATTATTTCATTATTATAACTGTATATTATTATTTATACCAGTAATAATACTGGATGTGGACGTCATCATAGACGACTTTACTCGCCCAGTCTCCGTCATACGACCAGATTTTTCTTGTCCGATGTTCTTTCACACCAGTTTAAATAAACTTTAAGTTATGTTATAAGGTTATCAGGTCATGGCTGTGAGCCACGTTATGAAAAAAATGTTTTTTTTGTGTCTGGAAACAGTTCATAAATGTGATTTATTTATCGATATACTAATGGTAGGCGGCTATTTATTATACTCACATCATTGTGATAATGATAGACCAGCGGACAAGAAGTCATTTTGTTTTAAACAAAGCAAGCTCACATTGTACGCAAAAAGTTGACATTATTATATAAACGTCTTGAGGAGTTTTTTTTGTCCCAGTCCGTTTCTATCTATTTTATGACCCTTGTTGGTTAGTAAAAATAATGTGAAGATGTAAATTTTTAAAGTACCAGATTAAAAAATGTTAATTTCATGGGTTAAAAAAGTTTAAAAAACACTATTTTTGCAAAAATCATAGCTACAACAGATTCTCTGATTATCAATGATATGACAACACGCTCCTTCCATCTAGGTACTAGTAACGACTGTATCTCCAAATTTCCCAAAATGTAAGATTTGGCTTACATGAATAAAAAGATTGCTTTATTTTCCAAGATGTATATTGATAATAGAAGCCGTGTCGTTCGAGAAAATTGCATAAGAAAGAAATCAAGTGTAGCCAAATTGTTGTTGATAAAATTCAGTCGGTGAATAGACGGCCGCGATGTAAACAAAAGAAACGCAGACCATCGTATTTATTGTTATGTATGTCTTAGAACGGTGTCACGCTTGTGTCGTCGGGTTCTAAATCAGCTGATGGCATATTTTGTTTTCTAGCCTCGATCGATATAACGATACACTGCAGGTTGGGGAATCCCCGTGTGTGGACAAAAATAGCAAAGGTTCTTCCCCTCATAGTGCCGCTTCAACCCCCACCGCCCTCGAGTACACTACATACTTCAAAGTGGGCATGTGGTGCGCTCTCACCTAGATTCTCGTTTGTCGGTATGAGCCTGGCGCAAGTCATATAAAAGGGTGACCAAGCGCCCAATTCTAAGTTGCAATTCTCAAAAATATATGTAGAATGTGTCTAAACGAGTTTTCAATCCAAAAGTCAAGTCTCAAAACACTAAAACACTTTATTTTTGAATGAGACATGCTCGAGAACAAAAATTCAGTCCTCCGAGATTCATAAATATGCACACACACATCTCAGGGTTTCTAGTTTCTGCAACAAATTAAGCTTTGGTGGTTGTCACTTCTGATGATTTGTCTAAATTCCATACTGCTGTTCTATAAACTTGACATTTATTTTCTCGAATTCCTACAAAACTGTTTTGCTAATGTCAAATGATATATTGGCCCTATTTCCATGGATGGCATTGATTACAGTGTAACTTTTCAAAGTAATTTGAGGGTCAATGTCGAAAAGAGCCATCAAAAGTATAAAACATTCTTTCAGAATTCTTTCAATATTTCAGTAAGTGACATGGTAAAAAACAACATATTTTGCATAAACTAACTAATTTGTTTTTAAAAGAACGATAGCTCGATTTTCTTTTGATTTATCTTTGAAAAGTCGTCTTCTATAAAAAATCAGACTGCAAAAGAAAATTTAAATTTAAAAAAGTATATAATCAACACAATTCTTCTGAATCTGGATGGCTACCACCGTCTTGGTTCCAATACATATTTTAACATGGAGTGCAAAGCAGTGACCAACGTGTACGAAAAAAATTGTTATAGTTTTAAGTCATACCAACAATCTTCCTGGGAAGTATACTAGGGAGCCATGCCTGTTAGCAGTCTTCCACACAAGGCCGTATTTAGGGCCGGATTAACCTAGGGTGGGGCAGGCTTTTATACAGGACGGGGCCCATTGACCACCCCTTCCAACCTTACCCTATCTAAAACTTATCCCCACCCCCCACCCCCATACACAAATTAAACCCTTTTTTCCTTAGAAGCTAAATGGTGCATTCTATAGATTTGTTAATGGGGTTGTGGAAATTTGTTTTTTAATGGAAGCAAAATGGTGCATTTTAGAGCTCTAAGGGGGGGGGGTCTTGGAATAATTGAAAATGGAGCTAAACGGTGCATCATATAGCTATGTTAAGGATGTTCTGGGGAATTATTTTTTTAAACAGAATGATGCATTTTAGAGCAAAATGTAGGTAGGAATGATGACAATTTTGAAAATGAAAGCTAAATGGTGCATTTTAGAGCTATGTTTAGGGAGGACTAGGAAAATAATTGAAAAGTAGAAACTTTATGGTGCATTGTGGTGCTACGTTTAGGGAGGACTGGGAAAAAAATTAAAATTGAAGTTATATGAT
>JAUUEB010320673.1:0-12726 GCA_032362205.1 Clione limacina
GGTATTTAGAGACCTTTTAAAATTAGAATGGGAATTTTTGAAGTCGTGGTTTTTGCTGGCGAGGTGAGCGAAGAATAGTATGAATTCTCAAATAACCCCAAGACTGACCTCCCTACCTACGTCTTAAAGGGAGTTAGAAATATAGATTCCCCCCATATAAGGAGGAGGGGTCGTTGCAACATACCCCCCTGATACGCACCTTGGTGCAGTTACGCAACTACATTTGAGTTCATTTCTACCCTTCGTGTCTTTGACACTAGGTGATGCACTTGACTACAATCATACAGCTGCAGTGTTTATTTATAGAAACATCAACACACCGAGGGGGGTGGCAATTTACTGCTTATGGCGCATTAATTACGTGTAATAAAGATAAGGGTATAGTGACATAAAGCTCTCCGATCAAAACATCAGGGGCAGTAAGGATAGAACAACAACACAGAAATAACATCAAAGGCAACGAACAGATTGATAGACGGATTGACAACACAGTAGTAGAAATAAAGTAAAGGATCGTAAAAACGTAATAATATTACTAGAGCAAAACAATATCGTGTAAACTGATACAATCTAATCTTGCATTTTATCAAGGTTAGGCGAGGAGACTTTGATTGTACGTTGTTATTTCCTTGTTTACCATCTTATCTCAGCCTTGTATACTTTACTAATTATGTTGCCTTTTTGGAGGCGTGTTTAGTGTAAATGCCAACACAATTCTACATTATATTTCCATTTTTTGTATTTCCACTACTTGTGTATTCGGTACTTCTTCATAACAAATGTATTTTTTTGGTGTGAAACCGTTTTTGTCTTTGAGTTTTTTCATTCAAAAAATGACTGTTGAAATATGTGCGTGCTAATGTTTCTGATTTAAATGTAAGTATGCTCAAGTTAACCGTTGTTAACAGCATGTTTTACATTAAGCGGATAAAAATCATTTGTTGAAGTCATTTTATCTGTTTGCAGTAGTATAAGCCTTCATTTGGCGTAAATGTAAGTTATATAAAATAATTATTTTTAATGTGTTCAGCATGTACGTTTCTGTTGTGTCAACATTGATAACTGTACTGTGACGTTTAAATGCCACCCTGGACTTGATTACTTTTGATTAAATGCTTTAATTCGTATTGGAACATTTTGTTTGAAGAACACAATCCACAAATTCAGACAGAGCAAGGACAAAATAAATAATAAAACCATAAAATGTATGAAGAAAAACATGTGGAATACAGATTTAGTTAATAGGCTTAAAAATAACAAGATCATGGTGTTTCCTTTATTATTTTTTTTAACATTTAAGTGTGTTAATTGTCTGTTCTAAAATTTGTGTTCATAATCTGTTTATTCGGGTTGGTTCTTCAATTATATGTTATACCAATTCATGTTTTCATATCTCTGTTCAACCATATACGTGTTTTCATTCTCTTTTCAACCAGTTGCGTTTTTCAATTATCTGTTCAATCGTTTACGTTTTCAATTCTCTGTTCAATTATTTACGTTTTTCAATTTTATGTTCAATCATTTACGCTTTTTTAATTCTCTGTTCAATCATTTGTTCAGTTTGTTGTCCAATGTTTCTTTGGCGACAGCTAATATGTATATCGCGTTCATTAAATGCGGTCCTATATCCATGAATCCAAAACTCGCATGATAGTTATCACATGTATTTATTACATAACGTAACAACTTATAAAAATATGTTAACAATTGTTTGACAAGCCTTCAGAATACCTATGTATATCTGTAAATGATATTATTTCATCGTGATTTTCATTTTTATTAAAAATCGGCAATTGTTATGTGATTCAGGACGATGGCTACAAGCACTTTAGTGCAGTACATAAAAACAAAGAATGTATTAAGCGCATTAAAAATGCGTACGTTTTGATCATTAATTACATATATTTTTTACACATGACAGTTTTGGTGCGTATTATAAGTCATGTGTTTCTTTAAAAAATGGAAATATATTACCCATTGATATACAAAAAAACATATTCCTATGCCATTTTTTCTCATTAAGTTTAATGAAAGAAATACAGATTCATATTAAATTTGTCTCACCAAGTTCAATCAATAATCTTTATTGCTATGTTAATTCTCCTCATTAAGTTTAATAAATAAAAAATGTTATTGTGTTAATTTGCTAGTATGTATTTTTCGTAATTTTTCGCTTATGTTTGGAATTGGAAAAACTGCACTTGGTTTTGATAAATGAAGCCATACATTTTGGAGCACGACATAGTGTAGGTTAGCTAATGCACAATAAAATAGTATATTGTCATCAATGTTTTCTGGAAAGATAACTTTAAAGCTATTTTTGTTTCCCTGATTTATTATCAAGGATGGTACGTTGTTTTCTAGAGACTTTCTGATTAGTTGGAAAAGTACGCATTAAAGAATAAGTCTACACTAGATTACAAACATAACATCTTAGTTTTCAAAATTAAACATTAGTTCATGTATCATTAATTACACAATTCATATAAACACGTCTTCTGGTAGTTCATGCATGCAAATCGTCTCGAAAGAAACTGTATTCGTGAGAGCGAATGGTTAACCAAGTATAACAGTAAATATGTTTATCACAGAAACACATTTTATAATTTGTAAAGTATTCAGCCACTATAAGTTTACATCTATGATGCACTCTAGTTATGGTTAGCACATGTTTCTTCATATTATCAATATTGTAAATAACTGATAACATGTGAATAATCATTGATAAATATGTACATTGAAGTAGAAAAAGACTTACGAAACTGGGTTTTATCCATTGCGAAGCACTGCATTTAACGCTATTCTTTCTCTGAAATCTGCGCATGTGCTATACACTTTCCCCACTGTACAATTAACTTATCTTACAATTCTTTGGTCTAAAAGATAAGATCGGTGACAACAGATTCGTAACCTGACTCTTTCATGTGGCTTTTCCGTCACATTTTTACTTATAATCTCTAGTGGGTTCATTGACACCGCGTACCGGGTGCTTATTGATTACTTTTTATTCATGTCATTTGTCATGGTTGACAATACAGTTTCTGATTTGCTTTTTTATCTTTGTTAACTATCATTTCATATCGAGAAATTAATTGCAATCCTCGTTCTTCATTCCTCTTAACTTGTTTGTATGTGTTGTTTCCGTTTGATGTAAAAGTGTAAGGCGGAACGGCGCATTAAGAAAACATATCGCCTGAGTGGATTAATGTTGTAAACCTTTTAGAAATGGATTATCTTTGGAAGCCTGCTGAGACGCAGTTTGTTGAATGTTTCTTATCGATTAGTCGTTGTCGATGATTGTCGATTATATTTTCAAATCACTGAAATAAGAACCCTCTATTTATAAACAAATCAAATCATGAAGTGACTCAATCAAACAAGGATTAACACAAATAAAATCCTGTTGCATCCTGTACTTTCATATACGTGCTTTACTTTCTAAAATCTTTAGAAGCTAAATATCAGTAATCAAACATGTGAAGTAGATTAGAACTCTAAATGATTATAGTAAACATAAAAAATATCGTTTAGATCTTTCTAGCATATGAAGGCTGATGATTAAAACCAAATTATTAGAACATCTAAAAAAAATAGCATGACAAATTGAATCCCTTATGTATATCGTCTTTTAATTAACATGAACGTGTTTCAAGTTATTTAGGCTCATTACACATTTTTAACAAATATATCGAACATGTGTTTGATGAAGTATTTAGGAAAGCTTTCCCCAAGGCATGTCCAAAGTTGGCATGAAATGTATTTTGCTAGCGCAATTAATCTGAGACGACAGCTGGCTTTCTAGAACAGCCTTTTTATCCTTCTAAGACTAGTTGGAACGGACGAAATAAACTTTTAAAATGTATTATATGAATTATTGATTGTCTATGAAAAAACTCTTCAGTCAAGACCGACTGTCACTATCTTGATTTGGGAATAAAACTGGATGAAGCCCTAGCTTTAAATTGGAAATTAGCACAATCACGCTGTAAACAGCTAATATGGTTGATAATAAATGAAATCCCAAACAAAATAAATATGTTAATGGAATTATTATTTATTAAGTCAATCATCATATATTTGTCTTTTTCGGTAAGTACCATCTATACAAAGCGAAAGTTGAAAAACAGTAAATTACGTCAACGGGCCTGTTGTGCTCTTAAGTTATTTCGGTCAATCCGGAGAAAGTATAAAAGTCATGTAGTGAATTACTTTACTATTGCGCACCTAAACTTAAAACAACCGAATGTACCCCAAAAATAGACAAAATGAACAAAAGCCTTTAGAAATAGAAAATTTAACAATTAAAACAACAAATAACACAACAAAAACTATAAACTTAAACTAGGTAACTTACCCTGTTGTTTACATGTCAAGCGTTTCTGCGAGCTAATGCGTCTGGCTCCAGAAATATGTCGACAGTGTTATACTACCACTGTATTCCCTGTCACGCATGTCGCATGCTTTTCCATAGTACCTATATTTCAATGAGTTATTTGAGCGTCCGATGTAGTTCTCAATTTTGTCAAGGGTCTTTATTGTTGTCTTGCAGATCAGAGCTTCTTCCTGGCACCTACTGGGGATTGGGCATTTTCTTTCACCGACTTTTGGCAATTGCAACCTGTTAGTTCTATCTTTTATTTCCCGCTGTCATTCTTAAGTATTTTGGCGTTTTGCCCGGCAATTATTGCTTTCATGTTTGGCGTACAACTCAACTTTAGTGTGTGCCTGTTTATGATTTTTTTCAAGTTCATCTTGTCTTTGCCTTTCTCTAGAGAAGTGCTTGTCAATGAGTAGGAGGAATTGTTTACCCAGGTTTACTGTGATGGCTGCATTAAAGGGTGGGTTGTACCACACACTCTTTCTCTTCCTTTTTCTTCCTGTTGGTTTTGGCTCTTTCTTCGTGTATGGTACTTTTACTGCATAGTCGCTTTTCTTGAAGGCATTGTTGTATTCGTCGACTGATTCATTGAATATTTCTTCACTTGAGGCTATGGTTTAAAGTCTTTTGCTGATCATTTCTGGGAGCTGCTTTTTCACCGTTGGGGAGCGGTTTGAGCTTGTGTGGATATAGACTGTTATATCGTTTGGCTTACTGTAGAGTCTATAGTTGTCTTCTGTTAGGTTGAAGTTGACGTCCAGGAAATCAACTTTGTGCAGTTCAAATTCTAAGGTTATTTTTAGTCCTAGGTCCTTGAATAGTTTTGTCAGATGTTTCTTGTACGCATCAAGTTTTGCTCCGCGTGACACTTTGTAAACTCAGACCGTCATTTCTATGAAGTCCAAAGTTGAGATGAGTGCAATTCGTAGATAAGATAACTAGTATAAGTGACGAGGAAATTTAGATACTGCACCATACACGGGAAACTGTATTATTCAGCAATTTGGAAGACTGGAGGAAAAAGGGATCACGGTTTGACGTCAGCATAGGACCGTACGACGGCGCGGAAGTAGATGAATTTGGAAGGACTGTTAATCCTCCATAGTGTGAAAGAAAAACTCCCCCATCTCAACTTTGGACTTTATAGGGATGACGGTCTGAAAACACATGAAAACCTGAATTGGAGGGACAAATAACAGCAAAAAGTCACAGTCACAAGCAGTCCTAAGAAGGTGCACGCAAGCACGAGGTTAGTTCTTTTCTTCGACAGTATATGTATAGATTTAAAAAAATACTGAAAAGAAACCAATAGGTTTTCGATTTTACTTTTTCTCCAATTAATTATTGAAATTATATGTTATATGATTAGTTCTTCAATTACCAGTTAAGACAATTTAGTTTTTTTTAATTATCTGTTGAAAAAGTTTAGTTGTTAATACTGTTCAGATAGTTTTGTTGCTAATTGTTTTGTTTTGTTTTTTAGTTAATCCTTACGTTTCGAATATCCTGTATGATCCTATACAAATGAATATGATGGTGGTTTTCATTCCGTTCTTAAAAATAAAGAAAGAAAGAATAACGATATGTTTAAAAGCGTTATAACAACCCCCAAAAATAGTTCTGTATATCTTTGAATTTGGTTGTTTCATGATGATAAAATACTGTTGACAGTTAATTATTTCATTCTTTTTTTTAAAGCACAAAGACCGGAACGATTGCTACATGTGTCCTTGAAGCACAATAAATCTTCACAAAAGAGTAACCTATTCAGTGCATAAAAGAGGCGTAAACTTTGATTATCAGTTAGATTACAATGGCTGTGTAGGAATGAGAGTTTCAGGTGGTATTCATAAGTCACGTTTCTTCTTTTGAGCAGTTGGCAGGAAGGCCTGTCAATTCATATATTGACATAAAAACATGATGGTATGTTAACCTTTCTCACCAAATTTAATCAAAAACACATTTTTCCTGTGTTGATTTGTCTCTTACAATTTGTCTCTGTATATGTAAATATGCATGCATTTCATTTTCGTAATTTCACACTTTTTTCTTGGAAAAGGTTAATCGCTTATTAGATATTGAGGCATATGTTCTTGAGCATGTAGTGTTAGTGAGGTAACATAAAACAATGTTATATTGACATTCATGTTTCGCTCAAAGTTGACTTCAAAGCTAAGCGTGTCTTCGTGATTTATTATCAACGATGGAAAGTGATATTCGTACGACTTTCTGATTAGCTAAAAAAAAATTGAAATGAGTATTGATTAGCTAACAAACATAACATCAAAGTTTTACATTTAAATAGTTATTCTATACATCATCTAACGAACATTCTGTGATAAATCAAGTTGTCTTATCGTGTGTACAACCTTGCATTGTCTCGAAAGTAACTCTATTCTTGTGAGCTAATGATTAACAAAGTGTTACAGAAACAATGCTTTTATCATACAAACAATCCAAATTTATTATTTTATTATATTTAGCCAGTATAAGCTTAAATCATGATACTATACAGTGTTGGTTAACATTTAGTTAGTTTATATTATCAATTTGAAGCCCTGGTGTTATATTCTTTTTACCGGGGTAAATTATTTGTCGATGGAGTTTTATGATCAATGATACCGTCATTGCTGATTCATAAGGTAAATGATTATTTGTATTTGTACACGCTAAACTTTAACAAAAATGTCCATTGAAAAATATAAAAGCATCATACAGCTTTCGTTAAATTTCTGTGTCGACAAATCAAAGTCGGGTGTTCATTACCCTTGAGTGTGTCACGGTAACACTATTATTTGAGGTCTACACGAATTATTTTTTTTTTTTGAGTTTTAAGTAACAAATGAGTAACTACTCACCTACTGAATTTCAATCAATCCAATGTGAGATAAAAGATTGAATTATTTCCAGTGAGTTCACATGTTCTTAAAGACTAAACATACGCATTTAAAGCGACAGGAGTTTATTGCGACAAAATTGATTCCTGTCGTTGCATCAGGCGAGATAACTTAGACTACAATGAAGCAGACTGAATTATCTCCCCTTGGCTTATGTGAAAAACGAGGGCAATCTTCACGAAATCCCCTGATGTTTTATGCGACACGACGAGTAAGGAAGAGCTTGTCGTTGTCTCTAGCTTCATAAGGTACCAAGGGAAAATATTCAAAATAGATTCATGGCGTAGATGGCTTGTTCATTGTAGCCAACCAGCCATGTTTTTATTTCAAGCCTAAATTGCAATGCCTAGATGTGGGTTTCTAGTTGTCTATTCACTTTTTTGCGATACATTAACATGCTTTTTGTCTTTTTTTGTTCTGAGTTTGTTTTAAAATATAATATTGAAATTTGACATTTAAAAAATCTTGATCAGGGACATGCTTTTCATATGTCCTATTTAAAGTAATATAATTAAAAAAAACAATGAAATTGCAAAAAATATACTGTAAGCTAATTTGGTAAATACACCTATCTATGCCATCCGGGGTCAGAATGACGTACATTAGAGAAGTAAACAAGCACGTCATCGACATTTCTTAAAAGTCCAGTCAGTAGCATATCTAGGATTTTTAAGGGAGGGAGTGGGCTTTTTGGAAAGTAAGGTATTGATGATTTAAATCATGTCCCCCTGATTTCGAGTGGGCGTTGCAACATGCCCCCCCCCCCATTGATACGCACCTGGGTTGAGTTATATAACTGCATTTTCAGTTCATTCCTACCCTTCATGTCTTTGACAATATGTATTGCACTTGACTACAGTCATACATCTGCAGTGTTATGGAAACAACAACACACCGAGGGTGCGTCTAATGCTTATGACGCATTTATTACGTGCAATAAAGATCAGCATATAGTGACATAAAGCTCCCCGATGAAAACATCAGGGGCACTGAGGATAGAACAACAGCACAGAAATAACATCAAAGGCAACGAACAGATAGACAGATAGACAGATAGACAGATAGACAGACAACACACTAGTAGAAATAAAGTAAAGGATCGTAAAAAACGTAATTATATTACTAGAACAAAACAATATTGTGTAAACTGATACTATCTTATCTTGCATTCGATCAAGGTTAAGCGAGGAAACTATAATTGTACGTTCTTATACAATTCTACATTTCCTTGTTTGCCATCTTATCTGTGTAATACATACTATACTAATTACGTGCCTTTTTGGATGCGTTTTTGGAGACACCTATCAGAAGGAAAACACATACAAATACATACCTTGTATCTACGGGTTTCATTGCCGATCGCTTTTGTCAGGATTTTAAACAACAATATTCTACATTCTGCTTTTTCTTATTTTTATATTTGCACTACTTGTGCATTTGGTGCTTCTTTACGAAAAAGTTCTTAACTTGATGTGAGCCCCTTTTTGTTTTTTTCATTCAAATTACGACTCAACTTCTAAAATTATTGGAAACACATCTCAAATTGAAACTATATATAGCATGCAAGATTTCCGGGAAAACATGTATTTTGAATAAAAATAGAATATTTATATCTGTTGAAATATGTTGGTGCTAATATGTCTGATATAAATGTCACTACCTTTAAGTAGGACGTTCTTAGCCGCATAATGTAGATTAAGTGGATTAATATCTTTTGGGGACATAATTGAATCATTTTTCAGTAGTATATGGCTTCTATGTGCATACATGTTTAAGTATATATTACAATTATTTTGAATATATTCATCATGTAAGTTTCTCTGTGTCAAAATTAATAACTATACCGTGACGGTCAAATGCCATCGTTTACTTTAATGCGTTGAAATGCTTTAGCTTGCATTTGAACATTTTGTTTGAGGTACAAAATCAAAATATTCAGACACAAGAAAGAAAAATAAGTTATAAAACTATAACATGTATAAAGAAAATATAAAAAAATACTCCTGTTGTAAGACAATTATACCTACAGGGTTGGCAAGTAGTGTTTTCTTTTAAAGATTACAAGTTCATTATGTTTTTCTTTCATTTAATTTAATTTTTTAATAAACAGTTACGATTTGTTATTCGAATTCTTTTTTAATAATATGTTACTTCAGGTTAGTTCTTCAATAATCTTTTATACAAATACAGTTGTTCATATCTCTGTTCAGGTATTAAAGTTCTGAAAGAAAGAAAACACAAATTTGGCTGACTTTTTAACCACCCTGTAGACCTCTCTCTCTCTCCATTATGCGCAAATATACCCCCATCCCCTTTTTTAAAATCATATTTTGAAACAACCTGTATTATAATTCATTTTTTTACAGGTTTTGTTTACATCTCTTTTAGTACGGTAAAATAAATATGTGTGCATAAGGCTGCAGCTCGTATAGTATGTGCGACAGGAAGAATTGTTTCCATATCTAGTTTCATGGAGCGTATTTTACATATAATACATAGTAAAACAAAACAGCTAATGACTTTTCTTACTGTCAACCATTTTCACCAAAAGCTTAACCACACATGTGGTAATATCTACCAACGGTTTTGCTAAATTGGCATGTCGATTGAGTCAAAACTGTGGATGTAACCCCATTGAATACACAAACATATATCCAACTTTGTTCATGATCATTTTACAGAGAAAACGTAATAGAGTGAGCATGTGGGCAGTGAAAGTAGGATTCAGAGGCTTCCCAGCAAGATCAATCACCAGACTTTCAAAAGACATGGGTTACACTGGGAGGACAAAAATGGCAGCATTAAGAAAACTAGGAGGCAGAATAAGCTTGTAGACAAATTTGGGGATGGAGCAACATGAAAAACTGGGGAAGGAGTGCATAGGAATTAAAGTGATTTCCAGGTAGCATTTTGCTGCTGGTGGAGCCTCAGGCAGAAGAACTACCGTTTCCGCCAAAACTTCAACAGAATGAGGTAGGTAGCTGATGATGGATCAACAAAATAAAGACCTAACCAGGGATAGAGACTGTCAAGCCACTCATTAAGAGATGATTTGGCAGAATGCACAGTTTGAGCTGTGTTTAAAACTTCTGTTAATATCCACCAACATTTTGCTTAATTGTCGCTATAATCCCATTGTATACACACAAACACATTTAACTTTGTTCATGATCATGGTGCGTTACTTACAGAGAAAACATAGTAAAACAAAAAAGCAAATAACCTTTCTTAGAGTCAACATAATTACACTCGAACTTAACTACATACCTTGTAATATGTAACAACATTGTGCCAAAGTTTCAGGTTGATTACTTCAAACCGTGGCTGTAATCCCATTACATACAAACAAATAAACACACATATTTGAATCTTATTATGTAAAAGATGGTCACTTATTTTCATACGATTTCTGATAAGCTTCTGAACAAGGCATGCACGAATAAGTCTATACTAGATTACAATCATACCACCATAGTTTCATATTCCAACAGTACTTTGATATATTTAATTACACGTTATATGATACAATCAAGTTGTCTGGTGGTGTATACACATGTACATTGTCCAAAACAAATCTTGTGAGTTTATGTTTCACTTACACACTTTTTTGTTTCATATGAATAAATCAAACATTATAATGTGTACATTATTTAGCAAATATAAGTTTTCATTATGAATCTCCATAGGGTTGCTTAACATTTTTGTTGTTTATATCATCAATATTGCAAACAACTGATTAATTATTAAATTCAGGGATAACTAATGATGAGTATGTACATAGAAATAGAAACACAACTTACGAAACTGGGTTTTTTCCAATGCGTAGCACTGTAATTAACTTTATTCCTTTGAAATTTGCGAATGTGGTATACACTTTCACCACTGCGTATTTAGTTAACTGAACTTAAAATTCTTTGGTCTAAAACATGAGACATTTAACAACATTATTGTAACGTGAATCGTGCATGCATTGGGCTTTCCCGTCACGCTTTTATCTTATCCTATCTAATGGGATCATCGACATCGTGTACCAGGGACTAATCGTTCGTTGTTAAATGATCGACTAACTACAATAAAGATTCTGATTTTTTTCTTAACATTTTTATCCATTTTTGTATCTTGAAATAAAATTGAAACACTCGTCTTCCATTTCTTCTCAGAAAACATGTTTTTTTCATATGTCAGACACGTGGAAGGGGTGTAAGTTTATGAGATCAACAGATCGCTTGAGTGATTTTACAACGCAAACCTATTAGTAACGGATTATCTTTGAAGCTAGCAGTCTGTTGAAGTTTGACGGTGTCTTATCGAATTGTCTATGTCGATGATTGTCGATTTTTTTAGTCAAAACACGGAAATAAAAACTTTATTTTCTTAAACTGCTGGTCGCGACCATCTAGGGGATCGCGAAAATGTTTTAAGGAGGTCGCGAAGCCATCCAATTTTTATCACTTTTTTTGCAAAGCTCAACTCGTCTAGTCTACAGTCTACACTGATCTAAAGCAAAGTTACAACTATCTTACTTAAACATTTGATATGAGATCACGAGTAAACTAGGTTAAAACACAGCACATTCTGTCGCTAACTAGCTGTATGAGAAATGGGGGGGGGGGGGCTGATCGGAAACTGAATTGTCAATTTGGCGAACAAATCTTCTTGGCCTGATAGTGTTTGTCCCGAGCAAAACATTTGAAGGCCTTCTTTTGAAAGTGAAGAAAAAAGTTAAGGTAAAACACTTTTTCAGATCAATCCTTCTTTGTTAACACATGCTTGATTACGTGATAATTTTCGAAAATTTGAATCAAGTCAACTTAGAAGGTGTTGATTTGAAATCAATGTATTTCAACCTTACTAAACGTTTCTTTCTTTGTCCGACTCCTAAAGTTTTGATGGGTTTTATGACGCGCTAGATGCATAGACTTTCCAAAATATATTAAAACGATTCAGCTTTCAGGATGCTGAGCAAGCAACACGACATTGACACAGTTTTGCTTGGTTATCGGATACATTATCAGATGATAAGTTACGATGCAAATGAGATGCTCAAACCATATCCTGTCGTGATGTCGCCCAAATGTGCATCCACTCATGTGAATCTTTCATTGTGTATTTTGGAGAAACAAATCTTACAACGAATTTAATTAAGTTAGAACTGTGTCAGTTTTATTTTGTCTTTGCCTTTTCGATGTTTGTCATCGAGCAATTGAGTATTTCGGTTTGTACAGGCTTGTTATCATTTGAATATGTACACACTGGCGATGTCTTATTCCCCGATCACAATTTATTGTGACTCGGGGTATATTTTCGTTTGGTCTGTGTGTGTGTGTGTCTGTCTGTATGTCTGTCTGTTAACGCGATAACTCAAGAAAGATATAACTGATTGACTTCAAATTGCGTACGATTTTGTATTTTAACCCGACAAAGAAGCCTATTAAATTCCAGCAATATCCG
>JAUUEB010320784.1:0-12725 GCA_032362205.1 Clione limacina
ACCCACGTAGTTCATATGTCATATGTTTACGAATATGGAAAACGACTATAAATGATGATGATGATGATGATGATGATGGGAGAGGACAGTCTTCCCCAGAAAGGTTAGAATTAGGAAGAGGCATCAATTTCAGTAGATAGCCAGCTCAAGAATGTTTTGGGGAATTATAATGAGAAGACTTCATCATTATTCATTATCATTATGTCTATAATTCAACAAGGTAAGCGAGAGTGAGAATCTGTAATACTATTTATGAACAAATATGTCACTTCAATGTCAATTACACGATTTCTGCTGCATTACTATGTGTGGAAATTATTGTAATGAATAATACAAATGCTTTCACAAGTTAAGAAATTGAAATATGTAAGCTGTTTGACATAATTGCAAATATCATTGAGCAACATCTGTTATAAAAGGGTTTTTATTGTTATCATTAATAATCAAAGACATTAGAAAAATGATGGTCATAGTTATGTACCTGTTCTGGGATACTGGCAAGTCTAGCAGCGTTGAAGCCATAACTCTTAGGACATGCTCCCTTGACAAACTTGTACAAAAATGTTATTGTTTCTTGGGACGTATCTTCATCATTCTCATTCTCCACCATACAAGCCTGGGAAAACAAAATAACATGAAGACTTAGTTGTAGTAGTAGTAGTTAATTGATGTTTGAGGTCCAGTTCATCATCCTTTGTTTTTCAAAATGTCCAAGGCTCAACATGGCGGCCGCCTCACTGGTCTCCTCTTTTTATACATTGAGTTGGTAAAATAATAATTGGTATTTGTTACAATGTTGGTGTCGCCACCCCAAAAAGTATATAAACATAACACATTCAAAAAATCTGAGGTCTATTTCTTAGAAGGTTTATCAAAGGACATGTTTTAAATGTATCCCCACTTGACTTGTGATACAATGATGGCTCATGTTCTCTAATGCTTGTTTTAATTTACTGGGCGGGTCAGATAAAGTGAAAAAACTAAATTGGTGCACTAAGAGAACAAATAATGTCATCAACTGCTTACCATATGGCCAAGTCGGACATTATTGTCTTTTTTAAACTCTTCAACAAGAGAGTGGTAATGTGTTGAAAAAAGAGATCTGCATTGGACGCTTTCTGAGAGATCCTTGACCACTGAGCAGGCTATGGCAGTTCCATCGTATGTGGCTGTGCCTCGACCTGAAATGAAGTGTTATAAAAAATGATCCTCAATTTTGAACTTAGGGATTTGTTGCTTACTTAAGATTGTAAATGTAGCATGTAAGGAGTTTTCATTCAAAATGAACTCATGATCAGAATATTAGTTAATGAAATCCAATGAAGACCTGTTACTTTGACCTCCTTTGGAAAGACAACTCTAACCCATTTCCCCATTTTAACCAAGGTGAGAATTTGTACCTGACTTAGGTTTAGGGAATTTACACAGCTCAAAGTAAAGACAAGGCTTTCATTTCCAAAATACCAACCATCGGAAATTCAATTCATGTGACCGTTATTTGTATAGAATGTATGATTTCTAACAAAAATATATAGGAGAGAACTATCTTCCCAAAAAGCCCTACAAGCTGTGTTTAAAGCATCAATCATAATCATAAGCAGTTTAACAGCAAGATTTGGGACTTTAATACCTGTTCACCCTATTAAATGTGCTGATGTCCCCAATCAAGTAGGTATAATATAGTAGCTATTAGAATAAAGAAGAAGAATGTAGAGGCCTAAAAATAAGATCTTCTGATTCACAGCTGCTATTCTTGTAGTAAATATTGAAAGGCATGGCATCTCTATCAACACATGGAAGATAATATCAGTGATAGTTCTACTAAGGACATTTTACATGCTGTCACCCTTAGATGTCACATGTAGCAAAACTTGTACAGCCTACCCACTCATAGTTTACTAACACAAGGCTGACCAGTAGTCGTATAGCACACATACTTTATGCCAGGCAAGAATCCTGCTATATCACAAATTTTAAAATCTTTGGTATGACCTGACGAGGATTCTAACACCCCTACTCTCAAGGCCGAGAGCTTTATAACTGAGACTGAAGCGTCCATATGCTAACTCATGTTGATTTGTAATAACACTGCTTACCTAACTCATCTATAAGAATCAAAGAATGTCTTGATGCATGCTGCAAGATGGCTGATGTCTCACTTAGCTCCACAAAGAATGTACTCTCCCCTGTAAAAAAGGATATCAAATGATAATAGTTGTAGCAGTTTAAATATAAATATTTCATTTCTTACAATATGATAATTCCCTTCCTCTCCTGACAACAATTATGATTCTTATTGTAAATTTCATACATTATGGTCTTGGACGGTTACTATTTCCACCTATGCTGTAACAGTAAGCAGATTGTGATGCAAACACGGTAAAAAGTCGACTCTTATGTACTTACAAAATTCCTTTGGAATTCTAGCTATCATAAGAACAGTGTTTCAAAAGTCATAAAAGTATTTTTGAAGGAAAAAGCCTCACATTCACTTACCCGACATTATTCTGTCACTAGCCCCAAGTCTGGTGAAGATTCTATCTACAGGTGTAAGACGACACATCTCTGCTGGCACATAGCAACCCTGAACAACACAATATTGGTAGTGATAGGTTAAAAACATTTATCCAATATATTGATTAGAATCATTTGTTTGATTTATCTGTGTCTAATACACATAAAAGGTTTCTTGTAACACTTTAACAAAAATGAATACATAACATAATTTAAAAAGACACAAGGGTCAAATAATATGATAGAACGATCCTCCCAAAAAAGTTAGAAATACGAAGTGTGCATCCTGAAGCTCCCTGGCTATCTGCTGAACATTGATGCTTATACTCAAGGAATCGCCTCAAATGTTGTGACTCCGGCAACTTTCGGGCGCAGAGCTGTGTTTTGCAAGCAAGAATTTGCTTATTGACCCATCTACCTCTAAGTGGTAAAAAAGTATTAAAAAAAAACCTGTGTATATGCAACTGTGCGTTTGTGTGTTTGCGTGAGTATGCATGTGTTATGAGCGGGTGTATGCGCGTGTTTGGCTTGCGCATACGTTTGTATGTGTGTGGTTGCTTAGGTATGCGTGTGTATGGTTCTACTTCTTCTGCCACTACTTCTACTACTATTTGTATGCGTATGTATGGCCGTTTTTGCGTCAATATGCATGTGTATATGCAACTGTGCGTTCTTATGTGTGTATGTGTTTGCGTGAGTATGCATTGTTTTGTCAGCGGGTGTCATGTGTTTGATGTGTGCGTTTGTTTGTGTATGTATGCGTGTGGTTGCTTATGCATGCTTCCCCTTCTTTTTTATTTATTACTATGACCACTACTACTTTTTCTTTGGGTGTGTATGCTCGTGTTTGCGTCTATATGTGTGTGTAAATGCAACTGTGTGTTCATATGTGTGTGCGTGCGTCGCTTGAGTATGCATGTGTTTGTGTATGAATCCGTGTGTGTATCTATGTCTTTGTATGTGATTGTATGCCTATGTATGCGTGTGTATTCGTTTGTTTGCACGTGTATGCATTCGTATGTGTGTGTATGTGTGCCTATGTATGTGTGTGTGTGAATGTGTGTATGTTTATTTTTGTCTTTGTTACATACGGGTTAAAAACGGCACACAACAAATTTTCTTCTTTAATATCAGGTGTGCCAAAAACGACCTATGGCGTACAGGAGGGGGTCCGAGGTTTAAGACGACATATAGATAAAATGACGAAGACAATGAAATCTCAACTGTCGAATCTGTTTTTAGACATGATGAATTTAGATGACATTGGGGGTCTGGGTCAGTGGCATGATGAGTTGCAAAGCTACAGCAGTTTTAGATGGTCTGTGCCGTTTTGGCACACAACCTCCTGTGAAGCTTAAAAGGGGTTGGAGTCAGAGTCGCAGGTTGAAATGCAGCTTCGGCGCCAGCTGAAAACCCTTTTGCTCTAATTCCCTGCTCATATTAAAAGTTTTTTGAGGAAGATATTTCTCTCACACATCTTTTTGTTTTTTTTAGTTTTTTATGAAGCTATAATGTTTGTCAAATGTTGCGAGTTAATGAGTACAAGCCATGAGTCTCACCACTTGAGCCATGATTGTGATCAGTCCCACTTGTCTCATCAGCGTTGACTTGCCTCCCATGTTTGGTCCTGTCACCAAGACAACCTGACCCTCAGAGTAACTGCCATCTTCATCATCTTTCTCCTTAACACAAGAAAATGTTTGAGAAAAAGCAAAAAAAACGATAAGTAAATAAAACATAATTTTTCATTGGTTGGTAATTAGTATTTTACGCCCCTCACAAAACATTATAGGTGGGTCCAACATACTTAGCAAGAACAAAGCCAGTTGAGAATGGTAAAAAAATTGAAGTACTGCTGGATTAAAACATGAACATCATATGAGAGGCTGTTATGTCGCTGGGATATTTTTTGTGGAAAAGAACTCACACAAATACAAATGTACAACAAAAAACTCTTTTATATACAATTAACTATGTGATGTTATAGTCTTTAGTATAAATCACTTATTCTTATTAGAGATATTCGTCCATTTGAACTTAGTTACATGCAATTGTTTCTGTCCTTGGTTGTTATAAAGATTATGCTTTAAATGTTAAAAAAACATGTTTTTTTAAATTCCCCTACACCGAACACTCCCTTCAAAAAATTGTAAAGATCAAGAAACAAAAGCCTAGGAGAGGAGGAAAAAACACTGACTTACATCCTTAATGCCTATGAGTGTATCGTTGGGGATGAAATCTCCTCCTTCAAATGTTTTTGACACACAAGGGTGACTGCCTTCACGGATTTCCAACATTGGCTGGGGACAAAAATAATCATACTCATTATAATGATTTAATCTGAATCATGAATAACTTTCATACTTCGATGCCAAAATTCACTAAAAAAATAGATTGTCCTCTTAAAAATCAAATAAAGCAAATCTTTTTTCTAATTCGTTGCAAAAACAACTTAAAAGAAATATGAAAATAACACATTTTCCCCCAGAGAGACTAAAACTAAGTCCAAAACTGACCCTTGTGTCATCATCAGGGATGACAAACTGTGGTCGGCACAGACATCCTTCACCAGCACGACTGTAAGAGGTAAGGGAGAACAAGACATCGAGGACTGACAGACATTCCACAACAGAAATCCATTTCTGATGTCTGGGGATGAGAACAAATATTTCATTAATTCTTCACATGAATCAATCTAACATACAACACGTACACATATTTGTAAGCAAAAACGTCAAAGTTTATTTTGTTACTATGTAAACCACTAGACTATTAATGTTTGTTTGTTAACTTATGACTACAACCAACCATGGACAAAGTCAACAAGATCAAATTAATACACAGAAGTAAAACGCAGCCTTCAGGACAAATCCTTTTCTCCAATATATTTTTATATTGAATTGTCTGAGGCTTCCATTAAGATCCATGTTTTTTGTAAGAGTCTTTTATTGTTTGCCTTCGTTATTGTTATTTTGCATGCAGACACACTAGACTCAGACACACTAGACTCAGACACACCTGACTCAGACACACCTGACTCAGACACACCTGACTCAGACACACTAGACTCAGACACAATAGACTCAAGCACACTAGATTGTATTTTGTTCTGTTGATAAGTTGTGGTTTAAGTTGCGTTAACTTGTGTGTTTTGTTGAAGTGTTACTGAGCATATTGTGCTTAACAAAATATTGCCACAAGGTAATCATGAAAAATGCTGATTATATCAAACTGACTATCCCTGCAACCCTCTGAGACAGAGTTACAATTACTATAAAAATTTGTATGTAATTATATTCATTTACATGTGTTTCAATATATTAACAATACTAAAGTGCATAACATGGGAAACACAAACTGTTTAGTTACTAAACCAATTATAAAAGTCTCACCTAATACAAAGTCAGTAAAGTGATCAAATGAATATGTCACCATATGTACATTCAGGGATAAAGAATGATAAATCAAGAAATTGCCTGGACATTTTCCAAAGGTCAAGAGAACTGGGAGTCCCCTTGCAGAGTCCAGGGACAGAGTCCTGGTGGGGGTTTACGGGGCAAAGCCCCCTTAAGCTTTGAAATTATTGCAATTATACAAGTCAAAATAACCCTTTCCTGGCACATTTGCAACAAAATAGAAGTATGAATGCAATAAATATTACAGAGCTAATTGTTACAAAAAATGAATTAACAATTTAATAACATATGCAAAAAGGAAGAAGTTAACTTTGACTGATGTAATTAATGACTTGGGAAATAAATCCAGCAGCTAAGATCACCTTGTAAAAACAAGAAAGATAAGAGCATACATGGATGGAGTTAAGGTGATATAATGTGCACTAAAATAGGCGTATTTTGGTGAACTATCAACCAATTAAAAGAAATTTGATCTCAAATGAAAAGGAAGATAATCCTCCAAGTGTCTTATATTAATATCGGAAAACGAAAGACTGTTGTCTTAAAACTCACAAAGACGGATTCACGGCGATTCCAAAATATCGTCGATATGTGTACTAAAATGGCTGTATTTTGGTCAAATTTCAAACGATTTTTAAAAAGTTGTTTCAAATGAAAGGAAAGATTGTCCTCTGAGCAATAGTGCTATATTTTTATCGAAAAACGGAAGATTTTTGTTGTAAAACTCACAAAGGCAGATTCCTGGCGATTTCTGAATAATCGTCGATATAATGTGCACTAAAATAGTCATATTTTGGCCAATTATCAACCGATTTAAAAAAAAAAACATGGTCTCAAAATTAAAGGGAAAATGATCCTCCAAGGGACTGTGGCATATTAATATCGGAAAACGGAGGATTGTTGTCTTAAAACTGACAAAGGCGTATTCCCAGCGATTTCCCAAAAACTGTCAATATATGTACTAAAATTGCTGTATATTGGTAACATATCGACAGATTTTTAAAAAGTTATCTCAAAAGAAATGAAGAAGATCATCTAAGCGATTGTGCCATAAATATATCGAAAAATGGAAGGTTGTTGTCTTAAAACTCACGAAAACGAACTGAGCAAAAATGTTTCGATTCCCGATTTTTTCCCTGAAATTTCACGAATCCGGAAATCTGTATTGAGCAATTTCACGAATCCAGAATTCCGGAACAATACGGAGTAGCATCCATGACATGCTTGTACTGTGTATTGTTCTGACGGTAGCAGCATTGTGAGATCAACACTGATCTAAAACTTGTCATCATAAAATGATTTCTTATACTCCTTTAATGTTAATAATGTATATTAGTATCATTTTTGAAATGAATGCAATATGTTCTGTAAGAAACCATATGAAAGAACACCATGGAGGTATGCGTAGCAAACTGTTTGCCAAGGTCACACATGGGAACAAAGACACTTTTATTAGACAGGTAAGGGAGGGGGTGTTGATTAGGCGTTCAAGTAGAAACCTAATGAAGTCTGAATGGTTTCAACCACCAGTGTTTCATGTGATGAATGAAGTGGTCAGGGAGTAGAGATGATGGGAAGTAGGGGGTATAGGTGTATGAGTAGGGATACACAGTACCAGGGGCATCACGAGCATGACCTCTGTAGATGTATGTTTGTTTGGAGGGTATTTTGTATCGTTATTTTTGTTTTCTTCTTGTATTGTAAATGTTATCGTTTTTAATACCCACAGGTGAATGGGGGTAATAAGTGGTCCTGCTCGTGGTGTCACTGCTGGAATTAAATTTCAAAAAATTCAAAGATTATAAAAGAAGAAAGAAGAATTCAACTGAACCCACTTAAAAGAAAGAAAGTCTATGAACGAATGATTTTGTTTATTAATTTAGTTACACTTAAACTCTTATAGTAATTTGTATATATGGTAGCTTTTCCGTTACAATTTTTATTTTGTTAAGCACTGATGAGGCCCTAGTGGCGAAACCTGTCTGCTTCAAATGTATTTACATGTTAGATATTTTGTGTTTTGTATCTTTAAAGAATAAGTTTTTAATCGTATTTGTGAGAGTGTGTATGAATTAAAGTTGAAAAGTTTATATATTGTTGGTCAAATCTTTTACAGGGTTTTAAAATAAATCAAGTAACCTTATCATGTTTAGACAAACCCTGGCCAAAATTAAATTCATTTCAAATGAGGTAATCTTGTCCTGGGGCCTTACACCGCATATACAACGGATCATTTGTAAATTTGCAAAATATTAGGAACATCAAGCCTCAGTTCATTTGTTACTGGTTCTTATAAAAAAAAATGTTTTCTCAACACAACGTAAAATCATTCTGAATCCGAAGAATCTTCAAGATTGATAATAATTTGAGGTTGAATAGGATGCAGACCTTCAGCAGTATTTCAATACTGCTATTCTACTTTTAAAACACTTGCTTCACAGGAAGCTATATAATGTTGATCAATAGCTTTTAACGCTCTACAAGTTAGATCCTTTGTTTCTGCCATTTTGATCGAGTGAAACACTGAACATCTCTTTGCTTCTCGACAAAAATAACCATACATTTTGATAGCAACATTTTGCATTGTAAACAATTTACAATTCAAAGACATATCAAAATTGTAATTTGAAGTATGGTCCTGACTGCGATGTAGGTGAGAAAGTTGTACAAAGATATTAATCATGACAATCAAATTACCTTTTTTAAGCCACGCAAGATGCTTATATAAATTATAGACAAAGGCAAATACCAAAAAATGCAGACAATTTAACGATTATAAACTACAATCAGTTATACAAGCAAATAAACCAGATAACAATACTACTGTCACTAATTAGAACTCATATAATATGTTAACTTCTAATACGCTCTGCTGACAAAACGTTGTGCAAACACAGGAGAAGAGAAGAGTTCACACACAACAAATTGAACAACAATGATTCATCACTCTTTACAACATTAAGGGCTGTTTCTTATTTTGCGGCCATAGACAATGTACCAAGCATCTGACTCACAAAGGTACAGACATGTTGAAAGATTCTGCTTATTTCAAAATATGATTTTTGTAATGTCATCAACATTATGAACACAATTGTCTCTTATGTCTTTTCAATCCGTCAAACGGTTCTAGAGATATGCATCCATTTCTATGGGCAAGTGTTTTGAAACGGACTTTAATAAACAACTATTACTCATAGCGAAGATTTGACCATGAGTGATTATGATGGCTAGGGAACATGAAGTGGGTTGCTTTACAAAAAAGGATGACAGTAGCTTCAATGGTAATATTTCCTTCTTTGGAATTTGGCCAATAACAAAGAAATGTAATCAGTTGTAGATAAGTCTAAAAATTTCAAACGAAAAAAGTATGACTCTTTCAAATATCCAAATGGTCAAGACTTTTTTATAATTAACGCTTTTTGTAACAAATGTTTTGTTTTGTGCCTTGTAGGTATGTTCTCATTCGAAGACTTTTAAGAATTATATTGAAATTAAAATTTATAATGTGTAGACTTTTCAGTTTGGAATTTCCGCTAAGATGCATTTCATATCTGCTGCTGATGTCATCATATTTCAAAATCTAAAACCAAAATCATATTTCTACGTCTATACACACTTGTGCACAAGAGCTTCGTGTATTGACTAGGATATATTTTAAGAACCAATGATTTTCTTTTTAAATATCTGCCTTGGTCAGTGCTCTATTTATCTGCTGTTTGAGTCTGAGATTTTGATATTGTTATTTTATTCACTTTTTGGCCAGTAATACATTAATCGATGACGAAACTGTCTCTGACATTTACGCGTGACACTATTTAGAAATGTGTTTATAATCGTGTAAAAATTTGGCAGTCGGGGTTAGGGTTAGTCGTATATGTGTCGTTTTAGAGTTAAATAGACACTAAGACGGTGTGTTCAACCATCTTTTTTTGTTTTCATTATCCTACACCGATCGTGTTTGTATGGCTGTTTGTCTGTGAACAAATAACTAAAAAAAATACGTTCAATATAGTACGATGTTGTAACTCAACGCGATGAAAAACCCATATATTTCAAGCAATTGACTTAAAGATATTTTTAGTATTTCTTTATCATTCTTTGGTAAAATAAAATGTGCCACCATCACCGGATTTTAGGTTATTCTTCCGCGCTTAACACTGATGCAAACTGATACACGACTGGAACACGATGCATTCGCACCTTTCACCGGGCAGGAACCTTTCGTACAATGTGTGTTCACGAACAAACTTGAAGCACCGCACAATCTTGCAGAATCTCTTCCTAAATCGGTTAAAAGGTATTATTGATTGCAATCCAAGCAGTAATTTAATGTTTTCAATGTTTTTCTTTACATATTTTTTGAAGTTATATGTAAGTATTTTTGACATGGTACAATAAGGACATGTTTTATTTTACATAGTTTCGGATTTGTACTCCATCTGAGTATTCAAGTTTCTAGTTTATGTTTGTGTTGATTAGCAGACTAGTTGTATAGTGCTCTGGCCCTAATCTTGGGCTATTTATGTAGGATATTTCCTTTTCATAGACACAAGTTATCATCTCTTCTATTAACACCACTTAGTTAAGAAAAACTTGTCTTTAAGACATTTCAATCAACATGACAACGTCGCTAATTTTGTTAGGTAACCGTATCAACGAAAGTGGGTTAAGTTTATTTTGCGTGAAGTTTTTAGCTGAACTGAAACAAAAAGATATTAACATTTATTATCCTGCCTTTGTCCTTGGGCTGATTTGGGATTTGGATTTTTTCCAAGTGTTTGAGCTGAGAGCTAGTGTCCTATCAAGCCGAAAAAGTAATGTGGGTCTTTATCTTAAAATAATGATTAAACGTCAACATTTATGACCGTGAATTATTCGGAGTTAAAGTTTTGATTCAGTTTTAAAAAGTCCCCCAAACCCATCTTATGTTTCACTGTTAATGTCATTAATGAATTTTGTTGTTAGTGCAAAGTTAATCATCTTTCATCCAAATAGGACGGCGCCATGACTGTCAGACTTAATCATTTCCTTGTGTACCGCTTTTATGTTTGTTTCTTTGTGAATGTGTGCAGGTTTATAAGGTTGCAGTAAGTGAAAAATGATTTAGACGCACACATGGTCAACTTTTCAGAGGCGATATTTAATAAACAGCAACTAGAAGGTGTACGTTATTTTAATCGACACTTATGTTGCTGTGCATAATATCCGAATCAATCTGTTCTTATAACTATACCTTGTATTGTACCAATTGAACTTGTTTTTAAAGTGCAGTCACCTCAGCATTATATTAGATTCTTTCTTTCTTTGGACTTTGACGTGCGGGTAATCCCGTTTGATAGATTGTCAATACTCGACTTTGTTCTGTCTAGGATTGACATTTATTGCGTTATTTTCCGCCAGTTGCTAACTATTTAGGTCTCTAGGGCATTTCTCAATCGCACTTTTACAAAAAAGCAAACCTGGAAAATAATTCACAATTTGCTTTGTTAAAATCCACATTTGAATTTTGAGTATTTGTTTAAGATTTGATTGTAACATTGAGCAAAGTTATTTCATAAATAAGATGTTTCCGTGTATTGTAAAGTAATAATTCATTTCTTAAAAGAATAAACTTGGGTTTCCACTCGTAGAGAAAATAAGGGCTTCCCATTTTGCATGCCATTATTACACAATAACAGCATGATGTTATACTTATCTCTTCTTAGCACTAACAACTAACATTTGCAATTAATAATAACATATCTTTGAATGCTCTGAATTTGGTCTCAAGACTGATATCTAAATCCAACGAGAAGAGTCAAGGTTAAGTAAAAAGAGCTTCCAATAAACCACCACCTATAGAGCTTTAATTATTTTGGTTTCCTCTATACACTATGATTAATAAAACAATTTAGTGTTTGTCTTATCATTGTTTGATTCAAGTAACCAATGGTAGTTCAATCTATCTATTGTTGTATTCTTTATATATTATCTCTCTTACCTTTATCTCTTGGTTTTTATGTAAAATCAGATAATTAAGAAAGACAACATAATTAATTTATGCTACAGATATTGTTCTATATATTTTATTTTAAATACGTATATCTATTGAGGTATCCTTTTCACTGTAATGCTGAACAAGCACATCATATTTATTCATCATTCTTTCACAAATACTTTAAATAAGGGTACTTAAAATTATATATTTTTTATTTTTTTATCTGTATATAACAGTAGAAAAGTGATCATATTAATAAAATATTACTATGATTATTTCATTTTATTACACATAGCAACATTTTTGATAAAAAGCTATGCAATTTATGTGTAAGTTCAATCAATTAAAACCTAGGCCAAATATTAACTCAATTTAAGTCATAGGAATACATCACTGCATAAATACCCACTCACAGTAGTTTTAGACATTCACACCATATTTTTCATAACTCATTCAAAATGATATCACTAAATGGTGAAATTAAATAACGTTGAACAAGGATACTTAAGACACATTAACACACAAACCTATTTATTTTTTACATATTTATGTATGTAGTGACTTTCATGTATGTATATTGTTGAATATGTATATGTGTAAACGGTAATTGTATATCCTAGAATGAAAGAATCTTAATTGATCATTGATGTAAATATTTCAAATGTCATTCTCGTGAATAAAAACAAACAAACAAAAAACACACAAACCTACGCACATACACGCACACACATATATTCACGTACACACAGACACACACACACACACACACACACACACACACACACACACACACACACACACACACACACACACACACA
>JAUUEB010320895.1:0-21285 GCA_032362205.1 Clione limacina
CAGAAAACATTTTGTAGACTGCTATTAGCGATGTAAGTCAACAATTGACTTGAGATTGTGTAAATCTGGGCGAAGCCGGGTAAACCCACTAGTTCTAATTATATTTCATTTATTACCTAATAGGTTTGTCATTGTTTGATTGTTGCTGTTTTTAGCATATTCCAGTCATCTATTGGCATATCGAATAGGTTATTTATATGTTATTTGATCGATGTTCGTAAATCTTAAAAGATTAGTAAAGGGGAAACATGAATTGTATATTATATTATGAATAATTCTAACATTTACAATATTATGCGAACAAATTATAATGCAATTAAGTCTATTATCTATTCATATCAAAGATAGCATAACGTTGCTTTTGATTTTTGTCATTTATAGCTAAAAATTCATCCACAGCATGGAGTACTCCAATGATGATGTTGCTGGGGATGGGAATATTTCTCTTGGTTCTAATTCCTATGTGTGTATATCTCATCATCTCGAGGTGTAAAGGTAAGTTTAAATGAAAAGTTATAATCCACCAGGGCCTACATATTTTCTCATGATTTAGTGTTCATTAGTGTCGATTTAACACGGGGAAATTTAACTATGACTAAAATTTCATATCAAAATGAAGGTTTCTCATCCAATTTCATAACAATACCAGGGAAAGCAAGTCTAATAGTCTCACAAGTTGACGTAAATACATATACTGACCCTGATTCGCAATGTAATCATAGAAGGCAATTTTGAGAATATAACCTAATCAGATGCCATTGTGATTGGCCGACATGGTTACATAGGGTGAATGAATAATCACTTTGTTTTAATATCTTAGTCATCACTTCAACTCACCTGTCTAACCGGTATTGTTCTCCCACTGCCCAATTTCTCCCCATCTGCTGCCTGCTTCTTCTCCTCTTCCTTTGATTTAGGCTGAAGTAGAGAGGAATCAAACAAAATGATATCCTGCACAAAGTCTTATTTTTTAAAGTATTTTTTTAACATCAAATACTAGCAGTAACAAATAAATATGGCATTATCTTAAAATAACATCTTGTTGCTCTATGTAACCTTTCTTTAATCAACAATTAATACTGTGGAACTGGTATATCAAAGAAATATATAAAGTTATATACATTTTAAAGCAAAACAAGGCCAGATGTTGTTTAAAAATGAAGGAAACAAATTTCATTAATGGTTTATAAGAATTTATAGCATTTATTACTTGTCAATCGTAGATATTAGGAAATTTTAACACAAACTATTATTAGTAGCAAAGAACACAATTTGACTAATAGAAATATGAAAAGATCTAATTTTAGATGTGAACATTAGAACAGTAATTCTTATTTCAATAGACCTCTAGTTACAAGTTATATCTCTTCTAGGCAAAGTAATAAATAGATTGTAACATAATTCAAAGATTTTTATTATTTTATTTAGTTAAGCTTTTTTTTTTAATTCTCAATCTTAACTTTGACTTTTCATGTTAGCCTCTAAAATCTATAAGTTATACTTAAGATACCATTAACAGAACAGTCAAATAATGAATCTGTGATAATCTCCTTTCTTAATGATGCAAATAATAATAATAAAATAAGTCTGATAAAGCGTTTGATAGTTCTTCTTTTATGACTTAAATTTTTGTAATACTGTTAAAAAGATGTATATGTACACAAACTTTTTGTTCTCACTTTAGGCTAAGAAAAAGTCAAATTTAAAAAATCCTTGCTTTCACTTGAGTTATCTATTCCGATACAAACAAAACTGTGATTGTCCTATCTTCATAAATAATAACAAAATCAGTTTGTGCATGTGGTTGTGTGTATTGTTTGTCAAATCTGTGTCTGATGAGTATTCAGCTTGAAAAAGTCATCACATTTTTTAGTTCCGTGCGAGAATTTGAATAAACACTGTTTATCCTTTTATCATCATAGAGGTTAAATAATGAAAACTATAATTTTTCTAAATGTTTCTTTCATAATGTGAGATTTTACTGACTTTGTGAAACCATTTGCCCGTGGAAAATTGAAAACCTTTTCAGTTAGCATGCAACTACAAAACTTTTTTTAATACTGATCAAGCTAATTTGCTTTGAAACAATGTGAATCTTCCAAAAGATCCCCTCTGAGTTAAACTTGAAACCAAAAACTGTTGCCTATAGTTATACAGCTTTGCCAGAGACTTGCTTGCTGAAAATATCCAAATTCACAGGGGCAGATAGTTTTTATAAAAATCTCCAACTGAATCAATTCAATATCTGTATAACCAAAATACAGTAAATGGTAGGTAGAGTGAAGATACACAATAAAGTTAAAAACAAAACAAAAACAAACATGTTAAAATTTTGTTATTCTACTAAATATGTGAAAGTATCACGCGTAAGTATTATTTTTTTTACAATACTAGACAATAAACTTATGTGAAATCCACTGATATTTTACTGTATTGTATAATTATTTTATTCAGCAAATCGAGAGTATAATACATAATTTGTTGGAAAACTCACAAGTGTTGTACAGTTTGTAGTACATTGATGAGTTTGCCAACAAATTCTGTATAAGTAAGAAAAATAACAAGAAACAAATATAACAAACAAAAACAAAGAAAATGTTAGGATTCACTTCTGAATGAATGAATCAATAGGCCAATATCAATATCATGTTGGGATCTCCTTATTGCAAACCAGCAGAAAAGTTACAGAAATCATATTTAGAATCAACAAAGAGGTGCATGCATCAAATCTCTAATATATAAAAGTATTATTCAATTCTGTAACATTTATTAATAATAACAAAATTGGCAGAAAATCAACAGATAGTGCAAAAGTGGCATAACAGAAATAGATATAAAATCAAATTACAAAAAGTAAACAATAATAAAAACCATAACATCCATAATTTCAATATTGCAACAGCACTAAAAAAAAAACAATGAAGTTACAAGACTGCAAAAACATATCAGTGTTACAAAAAAGTGAATATAACAGAAAAAGGAGAATGGTCATAGAGCTAAATCGACAAAGTCCTACCAAAAACCTTAAACAAAATTTGCGGATCTAGATTTTGTTAAAGAAATTTCAGGAATTGTTTACAGAGGCTGTTTCAAAATTCAAAGAGTTTTCTGCATCTTTCTGGATTCAAAGAGTTGTCATCAAAAACTTTATGAAAAGTAAATTGAAGGCTATTTCAAAGACAACTTGAATTTAAGGGGGCCACAGGAGTCCTGTAATCCTTCAGTCACTTGTTGGTAAGTGCAGTAAGCTTTCAATGCATCTCTTTACATGAGATGGGGTATGACATCAACGGAAGGACCCATATTCTTAACAAAACATGGCTAAAATAAGCATCCCTGAATTATATTTTTTGAACAAATAAACGAAAACAGAATGCAACACAGTGAACATTAAAAAAAAGTAACATGTGCATTAGTTTTGACATGCAGAAAATTGAACAAAATGCAAATACTTTAATACAACTGCTAGTGAGAATATTTATCTCTGCAAATATGTAGAAGATGAATCTTAATTTAATAAATTTCTAATTGTTTATCTCTGCAAATATGCTGCTATATTTTAATATGATGTGGCCATATTCTTTTTCAAAGAAATTCTGAACAACTTCAGTGGTGTTCAGCATCTATGGACTCCAAAACAATTCCCAGAGGTTTGGAGGTAATCTTAGGTGGTGACATTCCCCATATCATTGTCATAGAGTAGCCTGATGAAGTCTGGATTTGTATTTATTTTTCCCAATACAGAACAGTCTCTTAGTTTAATAGAAAGACACAACGACCAAGAATAAAGACAAGAAAGCAGTTGAGGAGGTTAATCTAAGTGGACCAGCTAGGAGATACAACAACCAAACCCTCTTTAAAATGATGAGCCTCTCTATGCTTGGGATAGCAACCTCAAGAGAAGGCTGAAGTCTAAACTGAAGTGACATGAACTGTTTAAGACCAAGTACATCTAGGTCAAATGTTATTCCATTGAGGTTTTTTAACCATTTTCATCCTCAGTGTATGCTGGTGACACTCATGGAGTCTTCAATTCTTTAAGATTAAGAATCTGAATCCTGTATTCTGTGTCCTGTATCATTTCAAGAATCTGTATCCTGTGTCCTGTATCATTTAAGAATCTTAATCCTTTGTCCTTTAACATTTCAATACATAAAGCCTAAACCATAATCTCTAAAAGCAACTATGTGACAATAAACTATCTACAAAAAACTAATCTTAATCCAAACCCATTGCAAATTTATCAATAATAAAACATTTCATGTCAAACAAAGCCATCCAATTTCACAATTATTCATTCAAAAATTGTTATTGTACGTCTCAAATGTGATGTACGCTGGAATAAGCTTAATTCCCGATTAAGAATTTGATTCAACATCAACATTTCTGCATACCCTTCAGTTGTATCATGGACTGTTTAATTTAATCTCAACATCATGTAAATAAGAGTTTATTAATCCTTGATTGTTTTGAGTTATAAAAAAAATCATCATGCCATTCCAGTTAATCAGATGAAACTATTTTTAGTATCTTTGTATCATGCATTGGTAAATGTCCTAAATCATGCAATGACTGCTGGAACAGTGAAAGGACACAATGAAAAGTCACAGTGTAACAACACAATAAAAAGTCACAGTGAAAGGGCACAATGAAAAGTCACAGTGAAAGGGCACAATGAAAAGTCACAGTGAAACAACAAAATGAAAAGTCACAGTGTAACAACACAATGAAAAGTCACAGTGAAAGGGCACAATGAAAATAACAATGAAAAGTCACATCATAATCATATAAGACAAAACAAGACAGAAATTATTAAGTATTGTGTTGCACACAATGTGAACATTTTAACAACTTGTGAATTCGTTACAAAAATCAAAACAAAACCATGAAAAAGGCACAGGAGTCAAGCAAGAGATGGGTCAGCCAGAAGACTTAGTTAATACTGAACTAGGCCATCACTGAGCCTAAAGAAGTTGACAGTCCATCGACTTAGGTCCACAGTATTCTAGGAAACAAAATAAGACCTGAACCGGGATCAACATGCTGAGAGCTACTGCGAAGAGTGTGAAAGCCATTTAGCTGCTATTTAGTGCACCAACACCCTGTCCTGTCTAGTCCAAAACTTTAACTAGTCTTGAAAACATATAAACAAAATCAAAAGGGATGCATAAATTTAACAATAAGAAAAACATAAAAGAAAAAGTCTGACCAAATATCTGAAAGCTGTGAGGGGTATTCAAACTCAAGCGCTAAAGCAGAAGATATTGAAAAGAAACAAAACTACAGAATGCAGACTGTTCAAACACACACACAAGTAAAAAACCTCGGTTAAAAAGAAAGAAACACCCAAACGGCTCAAGCAAGAAATGAACAACACGCTGGTTTAAAAATCCTGGGCTTACGTTAAACAAGTTGGACCTGCGGCGGTTTTTCCTGCTCTGAGTGGGTGTGGAGCTCGGGGTAGGCAGGTCTTTCCCTTCTGGTTTATCCTGAAGAAATCAAACAGGCAGTGCTAAAATATGGATCAAGAACCTTGCCTCAACAGGTTGAGGGTAGGACTGGATGCCACAGTCCAGTTTGCAACACTAGAACCAGTGTTGCTTGATTAATACAGTCTGATTACTTAAAATAAACAAATGAAATTCAACAAAAACACCACATGAAAACAGTATGATAAAAACAATATTATCAGAGTCTTGACATCTGAGTTAACCTGAGTGTTTTAGGGATACAAGCCAGCTTTTCATACCACAGTCAGTGTCACAATGAATCAGATAGTTTTGATAACATTTGATTAAAAACAGACACACAAACAAATGGTTCAAATTTTAACAGTGGTTTAACATTTAAATCAATACACAAGAGTTTTTAAATTAAAAGAGTCTTATACTTAGACATTAGAAATAAATGAAACCATCGTCAAGCTCCACTTTTGTAAAAAAAAAAGGTGTGAAGATTTGTACGTTCTGTACCAGCAGTCATCATCTACATAAGATATATATATATATATATGTATGTATATGATACAACAACAATATAATATATTGATATACTTGTTTTAAATTTCGTATGTGAAAATACACCAAACAATCATAAAGATAAATAATCCACAAAACTCATACACCACAAATCTTGTTACACCAATGGTTGGGTATATAAGTAGATATGGATTATGAAATATATAATGATAATGCGCATGCCACCAAAGCATTCTACATTTTATTAAACCAATTCATAACACATTTCATTTAACATATTTTCAACACTAAAAAGACAAGTTGCGTGTGTTTCACCAAAATTTAATATCCAAACATTCCCTGCTCTTTTTGAGGTTGAACATGTAAGATTTAAGAAAAAAAATCAAAGTAAAAATTCAATCAAGAAAAGAAATTATAAAAAATAGCAAAATGTGAAAACATAAAATAAATGTGTATAGCTGAACTTTTTCTCAAAATATATTATTGAGACTTCCCCAAAGATTGAAAGCCGGAAACCATATAGTTGTCATATGTTAAATTATGAAAAACTTGATTAATATCTTCAGTTGGTCTATTTTGCAGTGCACCAAAAGTAAAAAACATTTATTTCTTTAAATTAAATTCTGACAAAGAAGTAAATATTTGATTTATGATAAAGATGGTAATGAAAAATAGCCAAGTACAGTCATTTGTTGTACTATCCAACATGGTTTTGACTCCGGAAACCACTCATCTTTAAGTTATGGTACAACATCTGACATCCAACACAATAAACAGTGGAGAAACAATTACACACCAAATTTATGTTGATAACAAACAAAAATGTTGATAATATAGTCAGTTAGATGTGATAATCAGCTACAAAACAATAATAGGTCAGACAACACAAAGATATTGTTCAAACACTATGAATGTATATAAAAAGCAAATCTCAATTAGTTCGGTAGAAAAAAAAATCACTCCATAAGATTTATAAATAATTGAACATTGTTACATAAAATATGTACACATATACAAAACATTGATGGCTGTCATAGTTGTTTCCTTATTCTAAAGTAATATACAAAATCATACATAGAATAAAGGCAGACGTTCAAAGGGAAGACTTTCAAAATAGATAACCATATCTAATCATAGCACACAGTTGGAAAAGTATGACAGAAGCATAGCATATGAGAGATATGCTAGGAAGCAAATAATAAGAGAGATGTCAGGAACATAGATAGAAGTATAATAGAAGCAAAAGTAGGAAAACACCAAGGCAAGCAAGGAACAAGGAGAAAAGAGACTAAGAATGAATAGCTTGCTACCCAACTAACAGCTAAAACTGCAGTAATTGAGAGCAGGCTAACCATGTGATCCTATGTAAGGCACTAAAAATAAACTCTTTCAAAGATGATATCTGACAATAATATCTAAACTTTGACTCAAGATTCAAGTATCCCAAAGCAGTCATTTGGATAATAATTTTTGTACCTTAGACATGACTAAAAACCAAAATAAACAAAATAACAATTATAATGAAGAGTTTGAAATAAAAAAAATGTTTATTTAACTGTGAACAAACTTTATCTTAAAAAGGAATCCCAACATAAAAGAAACAAACCAGATATATAACTTATCTAGTCAACAAAAAGTAGATGATTATATGGAAAGCAAAACCAATCTCAGCAAAACAAGATTCACAAGCCCGGAACCTGAATTACTGTCTCCACACATAACCTTTTCTTGCATTCAGCTGAGTAGACATTACTTAAGTAAATTGTGTTTATACTGAATGTTTAAACAAATAAGTTTCCAAAGGATCCTGGAAATATAGCAGCTTTTAGCACTCATAAAATGATTCCTTCAGAAATGCATATGAGTTAATTTTCAATGACTGAAAATGAAACTGTAAATTACTTCAGTACTTTGTTTTTACTACAAATTTTCATTTAATTATTTTGTTATACTACTTTTTATACCTTAATACTTCTACTGTACCACTCGTTCACCTTACGCTGTAATAATTCTTCACTTTATACTGTAACACTTCTTCAGCTTATACCATAACATTCTTCAATTTAGGCTGTAAGACTTCTCAGCTTTATACCCTATATTATCAAATTTCATATCCTAAAAATTCTGCACTTAATTTAATATTGTATCCCTTCTACCATTTATACTGCAATACTCCTAGCTGCATGCATGAAAAGGCTAAAGATGTATAATATATCCAGATCTTGAGAAAGCAAGTCCTCTGCAGCTCTCAAACAAATTCCCAAACTGGAAGGATAACTTACACTTGCAAGACCAAGACTGGACCTAAATCGAGAATGTCTAGCAAGAGCAGGCGACCGCCGCCTACATATAGCCGAGTCATCGTTTGTCGCTAGAGCGTGTAGCTCTGATAGATAACGATTAAGTTTTTCCTAAAAGGAGAAACATAAAAAGTAATCATTGAGAAATTTCATAAGTTTAATCATAAATACTCACTGACACACATGAATATACACACTCACTAACACACATGAATACACACACTCACTGACACACATGAATACACACACTCACTAACACACATGAATACACACACTCACTAACACACATGAATACACACACTCACTGACACACATGAATACACACACATTTAAACAGACGTACATAAATACAAACGAACAAATCTGTTTAGAAACTCCTTCTCTCTTAAGCTCAAAGTAAAAATTATACAACAATTCAATGACAAATGTTAGCAAAATATAAGCTGTGGAGGGGTGAAGCAAGACAAGAGAAGAAATTTTTTTATTTATTTCTTTTGCTGTTTTTGCTTAGCCTTTAAACTTTTAACATCACAGAACATTGCAGACATGGTGAATATACAATGATAAAGCATAACATCAAATTATCAAACAAATTGCAAAAATGTGGGGTTTTGGATTGATCAAAGACAGAATAAGTCAAAAGTAGCATAAAAAGGAAAACAAACCAGTATAAATTAAGTAAATGGAAACCAACAGAATGACATAATGAATGTACATGAACTGATTTTTTGTCTGTATCGAATTTGGTGCTCTTTAAAGATGTAAGCTGTTGTTAAAATATGCTTAATGTGATAAACATCCTATTGAGGTTGATATAAATATGTTTGACTAATTAAGAAAATAAATAAATAAGGATATGATATCTTTGGTCTCAATGCAGGTGCTTAAAGGCAGGTATAATAACCTGAATAAAATAGAAGCCAGGTGCATGCAAGACTATATCATTTCTGTGACAGCAGCAATAGTGTTAACTTTAATTCATATCCATCTATTTAACTGCCCATTAAGCTCATCTCAAAGAATACAGTAGTCTCTGATTAATATCAAACCGGCTAATGGCACAATCTGGTTAATGTCAAACTTTTTCCGCGTAACAGAATTAATTCTCGGTAATTTGACTCTAATATTACGGTAAAATTCTATGTTACCAATGTAAGTAAAAAGAAAACAAGACAAACACTTTGATGCCTATGTCAAAATTCCATTCCTCTTTTTTTTTCGTATTGTATACTTGAAGCACTCAACATGGTATCTAGATGTTTGTTAATATCAAGTATCACTAAATATAACAATTTTACCCATCCCAGAGGAGCGCGGGTTATGATACTAACCAGTGACTACTGTATTTGACTTCATGACCATAGACAACACAAGTGAAAGCAAGGAATAAGCTCTTAATATGTTCAGTATAATGGGAAATATTTGGCTTAAGTTCTCCTTAGCCCTTCTTGGTTTATTGTTACGTCTAATTAGTAGTTGTTTTAAGAAAACATTAATGCATGTCAGCTTTAGAAAACATAAGATAAAAATAGTGGTCAAGGAAACGTGAGGAATAAGTGTTGGAGGTAAGAGAAAAGACACATCTATGGGTGCTTAATAATCACTATGTAACTATATTTAATTAATGAAATTGTCAATTCATAATAAATGATTTTTTTTTAGTAAATAAGAATTTTTAAATACTTTTTAGATATTGAAAATTAATTAATATTATCATATAAATTAGAGTAACATACTAAATTTAACAGAAGAAGCTAATACATTTTAATTTCAAATAATTGTATGTAGAACAATCTCTAACCTACAATGCATGACACTCACTAAAAATGATTATAAAGATATTAGATGGAAGAATGAAAAGCAAAAACTAGGCTTCTACTATATGGATTACATGCCTACATCTTTATTTTTACTTTACAAATCTAACATTTCACATTTTTGTTTTTAAATGCTTTTAAATTTGCTATTATTGTGTACATGCCAGCTAAATTGGCAATGGTCAAACTTGTTGACCATCTATGACATAGCCATCCTCAAAAATGTTTAAATTTATCATATTTTGAATCAGTAACAACACCTGAAAGTTTTAAGTGTATATCTGTTTAAACAAATCTATTACCAATAATCTGAGTTATTGCTGTGATTTTCCATAACTTCATTCAAATATTATTTAATCATCGCTTTTTCCTAATAGAAATAGTTAAATAGGGTTACAAATCTAGATAAACCTTACCATACATTGCTAGAAACAGCTATGAATATTCACTCATTAATAATGATATTTTATAGATGTATTAACATATTTATCCTTATTTTCCTCAGTCCCTGAATTAGTGTTACTTTTGTGTTACTTAAAGAGGTTCTAACAACAGAGGGAATAAGCTAAATTCTCAACTCACACACTTACACTGAGAAAATTGGGTTTGAAAAACTGTTTGTTTTTCCAGGCCGTGTTGGCACCTGCCGCTTGGTTATGAAGTTGCCCTCGCAGCTCAGAGGCCCCCTGCACACACGGATGGTAAGGAAGTCAAGTCAAGTGTTATGTGGGGGGCAGGGGTGCAGCATTCATCAGGAGTTTGGGGTAGGAGGTGGGGATTTAAGGGAGCAGAGAGATGAGCCAAAAGGCAATAAAATATTTGTGAGTTATGGTCAGTGGTCAGTTTAGTTGTGGTCAAACAGTAGAAATAGGAAAGATGACACAAGATGCTTACATGAGACGTGCAATGTGTAACACTTCTATTGCCCAAATGAGTAAATTGTCCAAGTCCCAAAACTTTTGATTTAAAAAGATTATATTTTTAAGAAGAGCATTATTCTGATAAGAATCTACACACACAAAAGCTGACCTGTTTATCTCTAAAAATCTATCTTCAGAAGTTTGGAATTAGACAAAGGAAATCAAAACTGATCAATTTATTTTTTGAAATTTTTCCTAGAATAATATAAATAGAAACTAGCTAACACTAGCATGCTCTTTCCAGCCAAAGATATAAATGAAAAAGATGACAAAGTTTAGGATTTGCCAACCAATGAAGATTTTGGTCTGCATGATGCTGTCAAATGAAAATTAAATTTGGTACTGATACCTATTTTTAACCGACCATACTTCCCACATAAAAAGAAAATTGTGGTTTTAAGGCAAACTAAATTGTGTATTTGAAATTAGCACCCCAAATTTAGCCTTTGTTCACAAGCAACTGCACCAAACAATTATTTAGAAGCAGACAATACATACTCCCTTTAGGATCACTGTTAATGTGTGAAAAACTCTTGGCAGATGCAAAGAGAAAACTGAATGTGTAATCAAAGAACAGGTAAGGACAAATGATAGAGATGATATTAACGAGATTTTATCTAATCAGTCTATATAAGTAATATAGCCTTTATAGCTATAACTACATCTTCTTCTAGTTGATGACTACATTCAGCCATTGAATGCCATTGTCACAAAACAAATGTAAATTAATCAGTAATTAAAAAAATCACAGAAATGAACAGGTCAGCTAGATCCTGATCCTTAAATATCCTCCATACACAAAACGAAAAATCCCCATGCATAAGTCACTTCTGACTTATACATTTTAGTAGTCAAAGTAAAATAGAATCTTAGATAGAGAGGACAAGACAATTGTTGGAGTAAGTACTAGTATACAGACAGGCAAACATGCTTAGTCAAAATCAAGGTGAAATCATTCAATGAAATCTATTTATCATACAAAAATAATAACATTTTTTTAATCCACACTTGATAATCTACCACTCCTACCTTCGCGTTTGTCTCTCTACAAGTGAGGTTCAATTCATTTCAAAGTAAGTTCTATTATTCGAATCATTATCTAAACATTACTCTTAAGAAATTCTGGCTGGGATGGGGTCTCAAATATTAATCTATTTTAACCAAATCAATATTAAAACCTCAACCAAATGCTTGTTGACCTAATTTCCTTTTGGACGATTATCTCTTTTTAAATAAACTCAATATCTTTCACTTTAAATAAAATTCCATTTTTCTTTTGAGTTCATCATTAGCTCTTTGTTTTTAATTCATCAATCATGTCATATATTTGATAACATTATGTAAATGCCTTGTCTAAAACTCAATTCAGAATGAGATCAAAGTTTATATTAATATATTCTTCTAGAATGTCAATTATGACTACCATGATAAAACTGTAATTGTGTTTACATTTTGAAAGTTAGGTGTTAAAATGTCTCTCCATCATCACATGATATTTGCTCTCTAGGCTTTATGTCTTACAAAATTCAACATAATCTGGGTAACGCATACATCTCCCTTGTTCCTTCTTCATAAACATACCTTATATCTTTATCAAAATCACCAAATTTTAAATAGGTCCATTCCCGATTAACCCCCGCCCAGGCTTCCATTTTGAATTTTTTTAAATACTTTTGCAGTTTAAGTGCCTGATGATGAACTATCTACTAGTAAAAGCATACAAATCTTTCTATTAGTTTTTCCAAGCCTGACAAACTCTACAGCACAGCAAACCACAATGATACTCTAGATACCTAGGTGGCATTCCAATACAAGCAAATAAGAATTTCAAAGGTTGAACTATTCAACTTTTCTTTAAAGAAAAAAAACTAAAAGACACTAATCTTTAATGAAAAATAAAAGATAGAAATTGCCTTGATAATGCAGCAATTCATCTTGAAAGGAGCTTAAAATTCAACAGATTTGGAATTTTTTATAGTAACACTACATCATCATTGTGTAATTCATAAAGTTGTGAGCAAAAGAAAGCTTTATAATTTTTAATGGAATAGAATTATATATCAAAATCAACCCATGGTGTAATTTTTCCAGCCTTACCAGAATCTAAAATTTAAAATAAAGTTTAATCTGTTTCTAAATTACACTTTCCTATACAGTTAATCAGACACAATTGATATAAAATAACAGTGAATCTATAAAGATGTGCAATTAAAACCAACAATAAACCAATAAACGTGTTGGAAGACAAAAACACAAGATTTAACACACACAAACTGCACACTAAGCAACACAAACAATGTTTTGGCCTATGCATTGTGTTGTCAAAGACACATTGCAGCGTGTGAAATTAACAATAAGTGACTTGTGTATCTACTCCAAGTGAATTGTGTATCTACTATACTCTAAGACAATATGTGATTTACACAGCCTAAATATCTCAGGCTTATCATTTACTTACTACTGTTGATGAATTTTGCAGCACTCGATCAAGATCTATAGTTGCTGAACGTTGACGATTTTTATTTCTTTTGATTCCAAGCAAGATACCCTTTTCCAGCTGACAATAATTGATGCAGATTGTTAAAATAGAAAGACTCTAAATTCAACTTTCTTTTAGTGTTTCTTTCATTTGTTTAAAGTTGAATACATATCTTAATTGTTTTCTAAGACCATTGTTGATTTTCTTACAGACAAACCTGATCTTATTCTATTATACAGTGTAAAACCCATTTTTATTCAATCTTTTGGAGCATTGAAATTGGTTAAGCAGTTATTTTGACAAGCAGAAATAATTTCACATATATCTCACCTCTCTTACTCGTGGATTGAACAATGTTTTTATGTCAATACCAAAAGATTACATATTTACCTCCATTTATATTACAATAAGAAGCAGAATAAGAGTTAAATGGCCAAATACACATTTCAAGGAAATGGTTCCAGCAAATACCCCTTTTAATGCAATTAAGGATTCAAAGTTCCTAAAAGTTATTGGTATTTGTGGATTTGCCAAACTCATAATTGAAAGCTCCAACTGGCAACAAACTAAGAAATATAATACACATTTCCTATTCCTATCAAGATACTGATGGGTATCTGTCTGTGATAGACATTGTAAAGATTCATCATCTTAACAAGTTGCCACATTTATTGTTTTTACAGAAGTTAAAACATATTTAAGTAGTAGATGAGTCTGTCAGGTAATCAAAACTACATGCCTTAATAACAACTAATGCCATCTAACATTATAAAAAAGATATAAACTCTGATTTCCTAAAAACTAATTGCTTCAGTGTTTTTTAAAGAATAAGTTAGAGAACAGACCAAACATTATAATTATTAAACCACTTTTGCTCACAACTATATAAATACAAGCTAGATAACTATAATTTTCAATGTGTTTTGCCCAACACCACTAACATAATAATATTCTTATGGTCAAATGGCTGCATACAAATGAGTTAAATGTTAATTATTTGTTAATTGAAAAATGCTCACAGTGTCTATATGCAAAAATGAAATTATATCATAATTATATGACTTTTTTTTACTTAAAAATTGTTAGTATCAAACAGAACTCAAATCATCTCAAAGCATACCGTTATTAGTTAAAGCAAAAGGACTGTACAGTATTATCCTATTTGAGTGAGGACATGTCTGAATTTCTAATCTTGTTCTATTTTTTAGATTTTACTGTAACAATAAGTTGGAATCACATGTTTGTCTCCATAGACTAATTCCCCTTCACATCATACACAAAAATCCACACTTTAATATACCTGATTTCCCTCATCAAAACACTTTAAAAGAAAAAGAAAGCAAACCCTGTATAAATCGTAAGATCAATACAGATAATTCTTTTTCATGCATATGATTTATATGAAAAGTATCATTGATCTATTTTATTACTTTGTTTAAAATTCTAAATTTAATGGAGATTAACCAAGAAAGGGAAGTAACACATTTTTTTTAATTTGTGACAAAAAGCAAAGTTCATGATTTAGACTTTTAGAAATTTTGATTTTTGTAAAAAAAATTCAAATACCACACTGCTTTCTATTTCTATCTCACTACAGTTGGAAAATAAACGTATGTGTGATAACTTAAATCAACAATAGTATTTCAGTTGGTGAACTATGAAAACAGTCATCTGTTTACTTAATGATTTAAGCTGATTTTGAGACCAAAATTTGTCCTAACCTTTATGATTAATAAATAATCAAAATAAATCGTATAAAAAATTATAAACATTATTTCGGAAATATTGAAATTGTTATAAATATCACATTTAATCTAAAAAGAACTTTTGAATTTGTATCTAAATAATATTTCTTTTTGAAATTGTATACAGTAGCACTTAATCATTTAATCAGACAGGATAATTTGTTGTTACTATTTTAAGTATACACAAGAGCGTTAATAGTAACGCTCTTGTGTTGTGTATACTTAAAAAAGATAGCTTGTGAACATTTTGCTTCAGGAAAATATCCCTAACCACAACATAACAGTTACTTTAACCCTCTTAGTGCTGACCAATTGCGTCATTCATGATAGTCAACAAAATCAGCCACCACTGAAATAACCACATGTTTGATGTAGTAATAAGTTTTGAATTTGATGCTTAGTGCGGCTTTCCTTTACTCATGCAACAAAAGAAGCCATAACCTTGGCTCATCACATCTATATGATTGAATATTTTTCTCTAAATCAAATAATCAATCAATTACATTTTAAATTAATATTCGCATTTATATAACTTAAAATTAATAATAGTTTTAATGAATAAACAAACAATAAGGGTACAAAGCTGAGAAACAAACAAAAAAGATAAAATAGATGGGTGGTGTCACAGACTTAGGCATATTGTTCTATACATTTGTGCAAACTTGAGGTTAGCTAGATGACTAAGCATTACACAACTTACGCTGAATGAATTTGATTTTTGGACGGAGGATGATTTTTTGTTTTTTCGCAAGGCAAGCGGGGTGCAGGTCACCAGTGAGTCCTCAGAGTTGAACCTATCATACGTCTTGACAAGAGAAGACAAAAAACAGCCAGGGGGGATAACAGGAAAGAAAAAAATCACAATCAATAGAACCAATCAATGCAGGCAAAAGGGGGATGAATGGGGAGAAAGGGGGTTGAGATAATAAAATGCAAAAAAAAAATAACACATACAGGCCTGGAAAGTCTTTTTTTCAACTGAAATTTTCAGATGTGATTTTAGAAAATGATTCTACATAGAATGAATTGAGTACCACAAATTATAGAAAGAAAAAAAAACTAAAAATTAAGAAGCAAAAAAGAGATGCTTTGTATCAATATAGGTTTGTTGCAAGTTCATGTTGGTTGGTTTGTTTGTTGCAAATATCGTCTTTATGCCATTAACAACATACTTTAAAGGCTGGCCCAACTAACATCTCAAACTAAACGGACTGTCCAGCAAGTGGACATTAAGTAAACATTAAATACTGGCTGTGTTTTTAAGCGAAATTCATGTACATACTTTAACAATATGCCACCAAGTTGTCTGCAAACTCATGATCTAAAATCTAGTTTCCTTCTAATTTGTATTCAAAATAGTGTTTGGGAGGTTTATTCAAATGCTCTTTTAACTCACTAACTACTTTTGCTCATTAACTTTGATCACTTTCCCATCATCATCTTAATGATGAGGATTATGATACTTTATGATGAATTCTACACATTGCACATTTTTATCTATATTTTAACTCAAGCTTTCAAGGTTTTCTATCTTTTACAGCCAAAACTAGACTAATAAAAAAGCATTTATATCTAAAGATTCAACATCATCGTTTACGGCCCCTGTTTCCAAAGTTGTATCTTAAGATAGTACATTTATAACTTCCCAGGCCTGAAGATGAGAGTAAATTTAAACATTGATGAATGCAACATAAAAAAATTATGAGGCATGCAAAACAACAATCAATCAATCAGAAATAATAAATGTAAAATGTTGTAATATATTAGTCTTCCAAAAGTAACTATTCACTCCATTATTTTTTATCTGTAACTTCTTCATTCATTATCTGAATCTAATCCTCTAAGCAAATATTCATTAACATCATATAACACAAACCTTTTTTATAGCAAACATGATATGCGACAGTTTCATGTGTCTGTTTACTAGCAGTATTCACAGTGAGGAGGGGTAGTAAAAAAAAATGTGAATTTTGAACACAGGCACTACAGTGTCTTGCTTAGCTTTTTGAACACAGGCACTGCAGTGTGTTGTTTTGCTTTTGAACATAGGCACTGCAGTGTATTGTTTTGCTTTTTGAACACAGGCACTGCAGTGTGTTGTTTTGCTTTTTGAACACAGGCACTGCAGTGTTTTGTTTTGCTTTTTGACCAGGTGTCGGAATAAATAAGCATCTTTTATTTCATTTTCTAGAAAAAATGGACAAGCTACAATCATATTTGTGCAAAACAATGCTCAGGTGACTATGCAAAGGTAGCAACCCACGTCTTACAAGCCAAATAACATCAGTGTGTTAGAATACGCCAATTTTTAACATGATCACATTGAACATGTTTGAGACACCCTAGACCTCTTGCATTGAACATGTTAACCAACCTCCAAACCAGGCACAACTTGACCATGTCTTTTTTTGATGAGCGGAATAACAACCTAAAAATTTTAAAAGAATCATCTATTCCGTGAAGACTTCAGTGAATGCAACAGGCAGACTTGTACACATTATTGAAAATTGTCTCATTTTTCCTGAGCACTCCTATGACACATAAAACTGCATGTTATGTATTTCTATTGACATTTTGTGTTATATGATGCTGATGAACGTCTGTTAATTGATTAGATTCCGATTATTTTTTAAAAAGTGATTTCTAAATCATGAAGTGTATAGTTACTTTTGGATGAGTGAATAGTCTCTTTAAAATATTTATCATTTATTTTTAAATAACTGACATCTGTTAATACTAAAATAAAAATTGAAGTGCTGCATAATATTTTCTGTTTCCCTGAAAGTGAAATGTTATTAAATCAAAAGAAGTCATACCAACATGCCAAACAATGAATGCATAATTACAAATTAGAATAATAACAGCCAACATTCAGAATTGTTAGCGAAAAGCCACAACAGTTGATAACTTTGACATACATGAAAGAGACGCATGCATAAAACAAGAGATAAGAACGGGGGGAAAGAGATGAGAAATCGAAAAAAAAACAATTATTTGTTAAACTGTAGGGTTGTCATAGCAACAAAACTGGTAGAAATTAGAAAGTGATGCAACAGTCATATGTTATGTTGTCCGCTCCTTCATAAGAACAATTGTGCCGAAAAAAAACTACCCCATCTAATCTATTAAAATTATTTTCTTTTTAATTAAGACTAGATGAATTTTTGTGGTCATCAAACTGTGGAATACTATTCTTTTTAGAATTTTAAAATACCAGCTATACATAATTTATTTAAAATACTTATTGTTTGTTGGCTGATTGTCCAGATAAAAGCTATCAACAAGTAAAGTAAAAGTAAAAAACCTAATTAAATCTTCTAATAAATTGTCTTCATTTAAGCCTTTAAAAGTTGTTCCTACTTTTTATTGAAACCTATTAGCTTTTAGTTCCTGCTCAAGAAATCAGCATCCCTATGCAGAAACATATTAAGTTTGTTTTTTTTGTGACCTACTCAACCTCTAAAACCTTGGATTTCTCTTTTATAAACCTAGACATTTCAAGATTTGACCGACCCTCTGATCAGGTAATACATTTGGGCTTCTTTATGGTGCTACTATAAGGCCTCATGTGACCCTGAACTTTTCAAATTATATACATATTTATGTGTACTATAGTGTCAAAAGCTTTCAAAACCAGAAAGTTAATCTGAAAAAATATGTCTAAAAATTTAAGCAAATTCATTTAGCATATTCAATAAAATATAATTCCTTAGGAGAAAAAAAATTATAAAACAGCAAGAAACTGCAGAGAAAGGAACTGAACAAAACAGAAAGGTTTCAAGTGAAGATCAATGAGAAATGAAAGGCAGGGGATAGACACCAAGGTTAAGCTGCAATCTCAGCACAAACAAGAGATCTTAAGTCAAAATTTGAATTATCTGCTTTCAGTAGTAAGTTGTGTACACCATTTCAAATCTCAAATAGCATGGCGATACATTTTCCCTGAATATTTTCTTTTAAAAAAGCTCTAAAACAGCAAGAGCAGCAAAATTAAACTATTAAATTAAAAAAAATTCGGGTAAAACATGCAGAACTTTAAAAACTTTTGCCCCATTAATGCTTCATAATGAAAACAGTGATCAACATTGAATACATCATGTGGACATTTTGAGATGAGGCACTTGTCACAAATTTTTAAAGTTAGTTCTGTATCTGTTTTTCTTGACAAATAGTATTTTCCAAAGGAACTGGTATATTAACAAACGTGTTGCTGAAGAAGTGTGATGCTCATCTTCTTTTAAAATACATTTACTTTTACAGAATTGTAATTTAATGCAATCTGAACTGAATAATGTCAAAGTTCATAATAAGTGCCCCATAGTAATTGAAATCGGCACATGTCAGCAGATTCAAAGCCTGAGAGGACAGAAAGGAGCTGAGAGGCATAAAAATACATATGCATAGTGATCCATACACCAGGATGGGTAAGAATAATAAAAGAGAAAAAGTTTTTGGTTGACAACATACGTCCAAACAGTTGTTTAGCATAATGTCTCGTATTATTGCAGAACTAGTCATCAGCCTCATCTGCAAATTCACACACAAGCCCAATTAAGTTGTACGCAGGTAACAAGTTTCAATGTATCAATAAGTAATTAAAAATTACCAATTTTATAGAAGAAAATATTAGGAATCTAACCAATGATAGACAGGCAAAGAAGAGAAAAACAATTAACTTTCAACTCTGAAAAGCCTCAAAAATCTGTAAAAGTTGATAGTCAGATAATAAAAGTAGAAGTTAAGAAAAGCAAAAGAGACACTATACAATTCAATTCATTGAATATATCTCCTCATGTTCATTTAAAGAGATTCAAAAGTACTTTCTAATCCCTATTGTGGCAATTTTTTCTCACTGTCAGATTTACAAATCTTATCTGTCATGTATGGCACATTGCGATATAAAACAATAAGAAAATACAGCATTTGAGACTCTAAAGCCATACATAGTCTGTTCCACTTGTTGGTATCTTCTCATGAGTAGCTGAAAGAAATGTGTGTATTTCTGAAAATCTAAGAAAAGATGTAAGAGTCTTCACCAAGCTGTAAAAGCAAGTAAAATATATTAAAAGGATCTCTACATTTTACATGAAAATATCTTTCTTTTTGTACCTGTGAGTCTGGTAGGTCCTGTGGTGGGAGATTGCCCAAGGGTATGCTGGGAGGGGGTATTGAAGGCACCTGAGGCGGTGCTGGCGCTGATGATGGGTGAATCACCGCAGGCTGACTCATCAACTGGTGTGGAGGGATGGGAGGAGGTTGCTGCTGCTGCTGCTGCTGTGGCTGGAGTTGTAGACCCTGTAGAAATGATTTGTCTTTCTTCTTCTCAACTTTTTCAACTTTACCATCTTTGGGTGGTGGTGGAGGTGGCTGAGGACAAAAAGATTAGAATATTGCAGCAACACAAAATCAGATCACTTTTTTTTTATGCAGATACAAAATACTGTTTGGTTGTAATCTCTGCATCAAGCAAGTTCCCAATACAATAGAAAAAGATTATACTGTGTGCAAAAAAGTGACTGATTACTATCAGTGACAATTCATGAATTAACAAATTGTAAGTTAAAAGTTTGGTAAATGGAAATGTCATACAATGCCCTAAAAACAAGAGATATTTTTTTCAAAAGAGCCAGGATAATTATACTAAGACACCCTCAAAGCTTTCTGAGAGAAATAAGATACTTTGGATGTCCTAACCCAGGATTGCAACACAGCATAAATCATCTTTGCATTGGACAAATCATGGATTATCTAAGATTTGAAGCACACCAAATTTAAAGACTTCTGGAATCATCTGAACCTGTGACTTCAGCAAATGTATTCAAATGATACAAGGCTGAATTCGGTCATAGTCCAAGACTGTGTATTGATCAAGCATGGGTTTCAACAGCTAGGCCTAGAATACTGTATAAATGCTTTTATTCCCCGATCACAAATTGTGACTCAGGGTATATTTTCGTTTTGTCTGTGTGTCTGTCTGTGTGTTACCGCGATAACTTGAGTAATTTTGTTTGGATCTCTTTCATATTTGGAAGGATGATATAGACCA
>JAUUEB010321007.1:0-12723 GCA_032362205.1 Clione limacina
TCTTTCTTACTATATCCATCCCTCAACCCCCCCCCCCCCCGAGTCCATTGGACGGGAAGTGTGTGTTCAATAAAAATGTAAGATTATTTAGTAAACAACATTTGTTTTCGATAGTTTAATTTGTATTCTAACCGTTCCATATTTGAATGTGTCGTCTAAAACGCGAGATGAATAGCTTATAACATAAGTTAAATATGTCTTTGGGGTATATTTTTGAACAACCTATGGCACTTGGTTCATCAGCCTATGATTACATACTCCTGTAGGGTGTCTTCGGTAATGTGCTGAGACATGCTTAACAAATAACACACCTCAACATTTTTGTTTACGGCCTTAACTGCATACATTGATGGGTTATCTGTAGTGTTTGTAAGTTAGCTCTCCTATATCGGTGATATCGATTTCACCGATTTGTATTAGTTAAATCGATTCAGTGGTTGATTTGATCAATCGTTTTACAGTATCTTCATATAAGTAGTAGACAAACAAACAAATGAATCGTTAGAATGATCCACAATTCATTTCATCAAACAAAAGCTATCGCCCCAGTATGGCCTGTTTTGTAAGTTATATATAACATTCCTGAAATCACCGCATGAAAACTAACTAGTCAATCTGGTCGCGCTTGATTAATTTAAATCCTTTTTAAGACATAAGATTTTGTTCGTCAAATCTTAACATTGCACACGGTGTGAAACGCAGAAAAAGGTTTTTTACTAGCAATGCTGTCAAGGGGACAATTACCTCAAGCTGGCATCAAATATGACTATCGGTATGAGTGTGCTCGGACATGACCTTGTCGTTTTGAATTGAAATTAATATAACTTTTTTTATGAAACTTTAATTTTTGAATTCTTTTAATTTCCTGGTGAAATGGATATAAGCTTGTCATAGAGTGCAAAATCAAGGCGATTATCTAAACATAAAATTGTCCTTCAAGATAAATGGGTAGAGAGACTGGCCTTCTTCGAGAAAGTCAATATATAATGCTTTTTAGCGCTTTCATCAAAAGGGGGAACACAACACAGATTGACGAGGTCTCCGTAAATGATTGTAACCACCCTTTAAAATGAACAAAATGGAAAGAACACACACAATGGCGTGATCCCTGTAATAAAGGCTTTAAACCATCATATAGAAAAGTAGCAACATTCTAATGTATGTTTTCTCTCCTTGTTCCTTGAGGCCGAGACGTACATGTCAAGCAATCAGGGATTTAAGTGCAGCTGTGGCAGCATTCGTTCAATTTATCCCGGAGTGTCAGTACCGAGAGATATGTTTTCGATATTGTGCTTCATTCCTGCCACTATAATACGATATGTGGAATTTGGTATAAAATGAGCACTTCCTATCTTAGTTGCTATACCCAATTTAGAGCATTTTCTTTTGATATAAATGGATAAATATCGATATATATGTATATACATATAGACACGATCGATATGCATTTATCAATTTTAAACTCGTGTACCATACATTCGGTATAGAAACTCATGAAGGAAGTATCCACTTTATTCTACAATATCCTATTAGAATAGATATTACAAACAAGTATATTACATAAAACGGGGTTAAGTTAATAGACATAGTAATTTCATTCCTATAATTGTGTGTCCAGTCTTGCTTTTCACTGGACTTAATTTATCTTAACAATTCCGGCCTCCTTCAACTTTCTATCGAAAAGATTTATTATCATCATAGTTTTTATTGTCTCATAACAACAACAAATGCCTTTGGCTATTTTAAACCTATTTGATGATATTTCTTTTTTTTCATCTCCTTTTAACCAAACACTTTTTCTCTAAATAGACGTATCCTGGACATACTTGACAAACCCCTAAATGTCAGGCCTTTGGAATCTGTAAGACTATTCTGAGACCTAATTAGAATATTGCCCATTCACCAACCATAATAATATTAATGAATGACGTAATATAAATGGTTTGTGGTTACGACGTTAGCCTTGGTAAAGGATAGTCGGGTTTTTTAATCCCGGTCGATTTTCATTTGAAAATAAGTTAATGTTTTAGCGGTCTTACCTGGGGTCAGCCATTTGCATATGTTTGCTTAAACTGGTTGATCCGAGCAAACTGATTGGTTAGGAAATATGATTAGTTTAACAACTTATAAGCTCTTTGTGGTAGCAAGTTACATTGTTTGAGTAGCAGCATCGCCGCTATAACCTTACATGTGTTGATATATATATAATAACACGGTACCTTGTTTAGGTGCACAAATGTCGATTTTCATGATAGTCATAATTGACATCCTTACAACCAAAATTGGTTATGGAGTTGTACCGTACCGTTCACTTGACAGATATAAATATAATAAAAATAAAAATGTACATTTATAATGTCATTTGATAGATATAATGCGGCGGGGACTTTGCATATGGATTTTGTTAAGTCCTTACTTCAATGTTACCCGCCAGCATGTCTTCCTTGCATACATCTTTGAAGCGATGATGTGGGAGACCAGTGGCGCGAGTTCCTTCAGCCGGTTCACTTTATAGGAGGTCTTTGGGAATTCTTCCTTTTGGCATGCACCACATGAATAAAATATTATAAAGCTATAAATTGTTTAAGTCTTAACGCGTTTGTATATATTTGACAAGTTGTTATCGTTGTATCTTTTATTATTTATTCTTAAGCTCGTGTTTATGAAGCGATATCTACGCAGATCACTTAAACATAAACGTTCGGATTGAGGGAACTTTAAATAAGAATACTTTAAGTAACCTTCGTATCAGTTTACATTTTTTTAAATATATGTTTTATGGTAAAACCCGAAGTTAGGTCATCAAGTACACATAAACGTTAGATAAGTTCGTAGTCACCGTTGAGAAAAATATGACAGTGTAAAGACAATGAAGTAGTAAAACACTCAGACATAATACGAAACTTCTGTACGAGAAACTCAGAGAATAAAGATCAATCAATCGCCAGACATGACTATTTGTGTTCTAAAAAGTCATATTTGCTGGTTAACAAGTCGACTCATTTCTTCTATATGGCTGCCCTTGAGACTGACATCTTAGTGTAATGTCCTTCCAGTGTCAGTGACCTTTATAATGTCTGAGTTATTTGTCGTGGTGGGTGTAGCCATAGCTATAAGTTAAGACACATCGTCTAGCCGATAAACCAAATATATAAGTTACAAACACAATATTCTGCCTGTATGAATGGGTAGCCAAATGTTCCCGGATATTTTAGAATATAACTGATTGCGTGGTAAACAATGTCTGAATCAAGTATACATTTTTTGTCGACTTTACAATTACGGACAAGCAGTCGTCCCAACTTTTTGCCTCATGGATATATTCATAAAATATGTCAGTGTCACATAATCCAAAACAACAATTCCGTACACATTTTATCTTTTTTGCGGTTCAAAGAATTTTGAAGTTAAGTATAAAAGTATAATGATATAATCCCATTGAGAGATTTTAATTTTTTATTCACATTAAAAAAAGTATCTAATTTTTAATTAAGCTTATGTGATAATTGTGAAAAGTAGTCTTACTTAAGCAATATTTCAGTCGAGCATGAAATGGAGCAAACGTATAGGATGTTATAATATATGCCTTAATTCGAGGCATTAACTATGTAATCGCTTCAATAAAATTGCAATTTTTTCCAACAAACGTGCTACCTTGTAGCTGTTGTTCTATTCGTTATATTTATTTGAACATATTTTTTTCAAAAACTTCCCAAAGGCTTGTGTCTATCTTCTTTAAATATATTCACTTTATTTCTAATATAAATGCCATATTTGGATCAATTGACTAATTGTATACACTGAAACACCTATTAAAGCTTGAGATAATTAACAGAAATATTGTTTATTTGGGCTATGACCCGCGACCTAACGACGTTACATAACTCATCTAACCTTTTACTGTAGACGTCTAAAGTTTTAACATAAAATTTAAAGAATAATCCTTTTCATAACAAAACCCACATTTGAACATACCCGACATTCATTAAAAATTGTGAACGATTTAGATATATGTATTCGGAGTAAAAAACATGCTAAACTGTAAGCGATATCTTTTATAATTTCAAAGAATCAATTGCACAGATGAATTCACTCGGTATTAAAGCAATGTGGAGTTTTACCTTTCAAGACAATAATTCGGACGAGGATCAAGCAGAAGTCAAACGTATCTGATGTTATTGATTATTATAGAACTTTTATCATACATTTATTTTTAATATTTAAATTGACAATTTCTTTAGACCAACTTTGTTGAATTTTCTTTTTACTAATTTTAAGATTCGAAGCTTGATGCCTATTTATCTGTCTTTCAACTTTTAATAAACTCACTTTATATCAAATATATATGCCAGATTTTGATAAATTTACTTATTGTGTACACTGAAAAAGCTACTAAGAGTTGAGTTAATCGACAGATATATCTTTTTTGCTATGATCTACGACCAAACGACGTCAAATTCTTCAACTAAAATGTTGCTCTAGAAGTCTTAAGTCTTAACAACAAAATTTAAAAAAAACTGTTCGTAACAAAACCCACATTTGAATATACAAAATGCATTATAATTTAGATATATGTATACGGACATAAAAAAACATGTTGAATTATGAGCGATATCTTTCATAATTTCAAAGAAACGTGCAGACGAGTTCATTCGTTATCAAAGTTGGAAAATAAAGTCATAAATCAATGAGCGACAGGGGAGCTATATAAATAAGATAACAAAAATGTCCATATATCATTCAGTTTTACATTTTTTATTAGGCTCGGTCATCAGTTAAGTTGACGTCACAGATGTAGAGTTAGCGTGAAATTAACACCTGTACTCATCAATTTTAATGAAGCAGAGCCAAGAGAAAGTTCGGTGAGTGCATATTATGTCTATGAGATTTATTTATGAATATACATATTGACATGGAGCAGTTCATCAATCTCAAATATCTTATCATATGTACGAGAGTACAAGTTTATTTAGTACAAAATCTTCCGTTGCCACATTTAAGTAAAAAAATAAATGAAAATTACTGAAGTGATATTAAATTCAACGCGAAGGCAAAATGTTGATCGCATAAAATTTAAATTCACTATTTAAGGAGAAAAAGTATACATTACGAAATATTTCATAATCATTAATATTATAATTATTATAATTGCAAAAGTGGAATCAGGTCTGGGAAAAGTGTGAAAACCGTTAACTTAGTTGACGGACAATTTTGACTAAAAAGCAATCTTGCGGGACTGAAAAAAAAAAGTAATTCCTGTAATTATTTCCTGCAATTTGACAACATTTCCCGAGACTATTACTTTTCAGTATTTAAAATTGCCCTGGACCCCGTTAATGCACCATTTAGCATCAATTTCTCAAAAAATGTTCCCGTCCCTGCTTAACATAGCTCTTAAATGCACCATTTACCTTCCATTTTTCAAATTTATCCCGACCCCCTTAATATAGCTCTGAAATGCACCACTTACCTTCCAGTTTTCCAAATTTTCCCTGGACCTCGAGTGGTGTTTACTATTTCTTTTTCTGGTCCCATAATGTACTCCGTACAATTGCGTACACATTTTTATCCCCCCCAGTCATGCGTAGTAAAATAGAACAAATTAAAGATATAAGAGGTAGTTCAAGTAAGTAACCAGCACGAACATGTGAATCAGTCAGGACTTTATTATTCACTGGAATGACCCGGTCATTTGTAAATATGACAAGGTAGTGAGTCAAGCCCTCAATGTACATTTCAAAGGAGAGACATGGCACTCGTAGCCACTGACGTAAGAGCAACAATGCACAGTTTGACCACAGTGATAGACAGCCAGAACAGAACAAGCCTTGTTCTTTATGTAGAAAGTAGAAATGATGCTCGTTTGTTTTTTATATATTTTTCAGTATACAGCACACAAATACATGATCTTAAAACTGGCAGGAAATTTTCCTTGTTGAAATTTGGTTGACGGGAAAAATGCATTTTTCCAGACCTGCGTGCAATAACCATTTGATTTCCATCACCCGTTTAATTTTATGTTTTATGTCGTTAGTCGAAAATAAATTAATATAATTATTCGAAGAAAAACACTGCAAACCCTACAAAATAGACCATTCCAAAATGTTATTGACCTAGTTAGTTTTTCAAACGGCTTAATTTGTTTTGACACAACGTAAGATAATATAAGACCTGTTTTGGTTGTATTTATTTTGAATTGGTTTTCAATTAATTTAATGCTGCTGAGCCAAAATATCAAAGTGGGTTACAATAACAAATCATTTTAGTAATTCCGATAATTTCCTATTAAAGGTGTAAGATTGTATGAAGTAAAATAGTTTAAAATTGGATTTTGAATTGTGTCAATACTTTTGATGTTTTCATGTTATTTGGTAAATTAAATGTCTCTACTTTTCGTCAGTAATATCATCATACACTCCCGTTAACATAATACATTGCCATATATTCTTTTTCTAATAACTTTCATGTTTTGAAATAATTATATTTAAAAGAACGATAACTCGTGCTTGGAAGACTACAATAAGCGACGACGCTGTATTCTATGCATGAAGTGTGCTGGCTGTATTTCGTTGTTTGTATACACTAGAATATCAACCACAGTTTTGCTCAAGCGTACGTATCTTTAGCATGTGGTTTGTAGATATATAAAGTGATTCTTTAATATGAAGCTTTTGAAATCCTAATAATAAAAAAATATAGATAAAGTCATACGATTTTCTGTAACGCATACAAGAGATATGAGATTTGTGTTTGATACCATTTAATGTGAAAAAATATGATAACAGGCAAATTTATAAAGGGTATTAATCAATTATGTTTACATATATCACTCTTTTGTGTTCTTCTTTAACTAGAACCAGTATTGTGTTCCTTTCATTTATAAATGGAGGACTTTAAGGCAACACATAATTAGTCCTTGAAGATGTTATCCTTGGCAATGCCGGGTTAAAGCGCTATTTTGTTTTTATTATGTTCGCACATTTGTATCTTGTTGCTAAGTATTTGTCTTACATTTAAGCTTAAGTTTAAAAACTCCTCTTGCGCATGTTTAATCCCGTTCATGTTATCACATCAATTTTGAATTAAAAAAAAACGTTTTCAACAACAAATGTCTTATCTCCTTCCTTAGCTCAGATTAGAATCTATTTTCAGCTCATCAGCAGCATTTGTATTACGGGGAAATCTATTTTCCTTTTTTTATAAGTTCTCTTGTTTTTATGATCCTGAAATCCGGTGATATATTGGCAGGAAAACAGAAATCCATATTCGAAAAGATAATTATTTGAATTTCTTTCTTTTCCTTTGCATTTTCTTTTTTTTGCAAGTTCTCATATCAAGTGAACGCAAAGAAACCTCAGTGCAGTTTTACTCGGTATTGTTAAGGGCTAAGAATGTTAAACCTGAAGTTTACCATTTAAAAAGAACCGTTCTTCTATACTTTAAAAAAAATTGTTTCGTTTCAGTATTTTGTAAACACCCTCTAGAAATAACAAATTGTATCATCTTGATATACGTGAGTTCTCAAATAAGAAGTTCCCTCTAGCTTCTTGGTTAGTAGTATGCAGGGCTGGAAAAAGTGCAAAAAACGTCAACCTAGTTGACGGGAAATTTCGGCGAAAAAGCAATCTCGCGGGAAATTTTCAAGAAAAAATATTAATTCCTCTAAAAAATTCCCGCAAGAAGATAAAATTGTCCGCGACCATTTACCTTTCATTTTTCCCGGACCCCTCTTAACATAGCTCTAAAATGCACCATTTTTCTTCGATTTCTCAAAAAATGTCCCGACCCTCCGTAATATATCTCTAAAATACACTACTAACCTTCCATTTTACAAAATTTTCCACGACCCCCTTTTCTTTAATAGCTCTAAAGAGCACCATTTAGCTTCTACTTTTTTCAAAATCAACCAGAACAAAACATATGAATGACATCAGTCAGGAATTTATTATTCACTGGAATTGCCCTGTCATGTGTACATGTGACAACGTAGTGCGGCAAGCCCTCAGTGTACATTTCAAAGGACTGCACTTTGCAGCCACTGACGTAAGACCAAATATGCACAAAGTGTCCACAACGATAGACTGAACAGAGTCAGCCTTGTCCTATATGTAGAAAGTAGAAATTATGCTATTTTTTGTTTTTCAGTAATATATCATACAAATAAATTATCTTAAAACTGGCGGGAAGTTTTCCTTATTGAAATTTGGTTGACGGGATAAAATGCATTTTTCCAGCCCTGGTAGTATGAAGCTTTTGTGTAAAGTGGCTTAAAGAAACACATTTTAAATAAATGAAACCGCCAATTGCAAATCGGAGAATGCACCAATTTCTAGTAACAGCTTAACTGTACTCGTGTGACATCAAACAACAGAAAAACATTTTGTGTGGACTGGATCCATTACTGGATGTCATTCTGTTGCATATACAGCCAGCATGCACCAAAAACATCAATACTATTATGTAGTTAAAAGTGTTCAGCAAGTGTTTTAGATTCCTGTAATTACACAAACAAATAAATGACATGACATACCGAATATGAGAATATTCACTTCATGAACTTTAGATATTGTTACAATCTAGAGAGAAACACTAATATTTTCATCTGACACATGATTCATGTAAATCTAGCAATTAAGACATTTTGAATGTCTACATTTGTATTTATATTTCCATTGTGTAAAGTGTATAGCTATTTATAGTTGACCTTCATCCATTCTTTCTTTCATCTTTTATTGTGTATCACCAACGCAATACTTTACTTACATTTACTCCCCGATTTTTTGCCCCCACCTTCGTATTTCAGTCTTAATAAGTATGATTGAATCGTATGTACATACCTTGATTTCATAATCCAATTAACCTTGAATGTATCTTGATTAGATATGAACAAGATAAGATCACGCAATCTCAGCGTATCAGATATCTGGAAACAAGAATGTTCAATTTAAAACTTGTTTATTTATCAATGACGGTTATATTCAGTTAAGTAAAAAAAACAATATAAGGAGGAATCATAAAATATATTCTGAGTGAAAAATATTATGCAAACTCTTATGGGTAGTTTATCTTTTCTACAGAGGCACTTTTACGCACAAGTAAACCGTTGTATATGACTGGTCTTCTATTGTGATGTTAAAGCTTCATGCAATTGTTTTCCTACAAATTCCCTCTAGCAAACAACATATATAAGTGTAGCATATGGAGTCAAAGTTTGTCATTCGTTTACTTTTCGTGAACAACATAGACCAATACATTATGAAGACTTTTAATGAAAATGACTTTTTAATGAAATATTCTTTTGAAATTGTTTCCGATTTTTGTGACAGAGACTAATAGAAACAGAATCTGTTTTTGTCAAATCTAAGAACCCTATTTGATTCATGATGCGGAACAAAAATCAGGAAATGATATGGAATGTTTTGATGAGAAAGGAGTGCTATAAGTTCATTGAATCACATTTAAATTTAACATATATCCGTCTGCTAGCGATTTGTTTGCAAATTCCACGAAGAAACCGTTGATGAACCTACAACACAGACCTGTCGTTGACGTTCAATTTCCTTTACTTCCTGTTTTCCAAGCTATCGTGGTTAGAAATAAAGTTAAGATCTCAATTCCCTTGACATAACTGAATACACGACAAAGTAAATATAGAAAGAAAAAAAGGAGATATCCCTTTAAAACTGATCCAGTAATTTACAGGGTAACGAAAAATGTTGGTGCAAAAAGGCAAGGCGTTTTTCATAACTATTGTGCTAGGTTCATATTGCATTGATTATGCCACCAAAAAGGCAAAGAAAGGAAAGAAAGAGAGAGAGAGAGAGAGAGAGAGAGAGAGAGAGAGATTTATCCTTTCTTCCCACGAGCGAACATTCAACGAGCGTTTGTCCAATTCTTAAAAGTGCCTGACGATTCATTTGCGGTCTCTAGACTCAGAGACGTTTATAATTCCCTTAAATTAAAAATTTCTGAAACATATTATTATTTTGACCAATATAAAATACATACGAATTTCGGGGAATATACTTATATATTTTTTCGTTGCTTTTATAATGACATTTTCTTTAGCCAATCTTGCTATGTAACTGTTGTTCTTTTTTTGTTACTTATTTTAAGATAAATATTTTTGAAAACACTTGTTACAAGCTTGATATAAGTCTGTTTATATGTATCTCTTTTGAATAACTGTACATTACATCTAATATAAAGCCAATTGTTTACCAATTAATTAACTGGGTATACTGACAAAAGCTATCAAGTCGACTGAGATAATGTTTATTTTGGCTATGAACCTTGACCGAACGACATCACATACCTCAACTAATCTCTTGTTCTAGAAGTCTTTAAACAAGCAATTGAAAACAAAAAATAAATCGTATTTATTAATTATAATAACTATTTATTTATTAATTTAAACGTAACCCACATTTAAACATAACCGACATTTATCAGAAATTGTGAAAAAATTAGATATATGTATACGAGTATGAAAACGATATTGTGCACTTTAAGAGATATCTCTCATAATTTAAATGGGTTGCTGCCACGTACTTGTTTAACTGGTTATTAAGTTGGAACTTAAAAACACAACCCAAGGAGCAGTGACGGAGATATATATTAATTTGTTTTTATATCGTTGTGAATCTTCAAGTCTATTCGCATAACAAGAAGTCGTTCAGTAAGTCAAGACATCATTGAGTTGTCGCCGATGTAAGTCATCGGACTTTATAAGTCGAGTAAATGGAAGAATACCATGCATATCTAATTCATGTATACATTGTTCATTAGGTTCAATCACCTGTTAAGTGACGTCACAGATGTATTACTAGCTTGTATTTAACGCCTGTACTCATCAAAGTTTGATGAAGCGGAGTCAAGATAACTTCCTGGTGACTGCAAAATGTGCCTATAGTCTATTTGATTTTCGAATATAAATGAAAAATATGACATAGAACAGTTCATTAGTCTTAAATTCCTTACCACTTTACCAATATTACAATCATATTTCTTACAATATGTTTCTTTACAAACAATACCAGAAAAACTCAAGTGAATTTTAGTTTAACAGAAAGACAAAATGTTGATTGCATGAAGTACAAATTCCGCAATTTCAGAGAAAAACGATCGTGCAGAATTATTATTATTATTGTTATTATTATTATTGCAAGCATGCAATTACGTTTTGATTTTAAAAAAAACGTTCTGTTGTGTGTGTCGATAAATCTGAGTAAGAATCGTTTCGGTAGAGTTGATTTTAAATTGGTTTTGCTGAGACAAAATCTCAAAGTTGCTTAAAATAACATATCATTTATGAATTCTGAGAATATCCAATTCAATATTTTAGGATTTCAGGAAATAAAAAAGTGAAAATTGTGGATGATGTCAACACTTTTGATATTCTTTTGTTATCCAGATTAAAAAGTATTTACTGTTAATGAGTTAGATGGTCACAACCTTCAGTAAATATAATACAGTTGACTTAGTATATTGTTTTGATTTACTCCGTGTTTTCTAACAGTCATATCAATATTAAAGATATTTGACTCTTATTTGGCAGTCTATAGGGGTGACCAAAAGTCCCGCACCCCTTGCAAAATATTTTTGTTATTGTTGAAACTAAACCGTATTTAGCACATGTAGTAGTCCACATCTCTTGTATATTATACTGTTTACATAATTAAAATATCTTGATTATTAAGGGCGTGGCGTAACGAAAGATAGAGGGTACTGTTGTCAGTTTTTAAAACGAAACAACTTTATATCTTGAAAATCAACAGGAGTAAGTCCCCTTGCCAATTATTTGTTATTTGTTGAGATGCTATCATATTTGTCATGCATAACAAGTGATTTATGTTGTATATTATACTGTTCGAACAAATACAATATCTTGATTATTCAGGGCTGGCACAACGAAGAATTGAGGGTACTGTCATTTTTGCTTTATTCAAATAGTTGTAATAGTACCCCTCATGTATTGTTCTGTTTCTCCAATGAAAATCATTTTTATTAAATTTCCGTAAACGATTTCATTACAAAGAGACATGACTATGTATTTCAAAACTCGTATAAATACAACGATTACTAATGAATTGACGAGAGATGGGATATTCCTTCAGAAATGGACATGATTTGCTTTAATTCCGTCCAAGATATAACGTTGTTTCATTGTAAAACCTGCCAACAGTACCCTCTATATTGTGTTACTCCACGTCCCTAATAATCAACATATTTTGATTTTCTCAACGGTATAATATACATGATATTTAAATTATTAAATGTGCCAAATATGGTATCATTTGAACAGTTAATAAGAGATTTGCATTTATGCGCCAAAGTAATTTTTAATTCTTAAGGTTGATAACATTTTTTTGGAAACAACACCATTTTGTGTTTTATTTCCTTCTTATGACACTATTTGTATTTTTGTAATTTCTAAGGGGATGTACGACATTTGATTAACACTCTTAAACGTACGTTGTCTTATACTTTTGTTCCTATCATTTATAAATGCAGGACTTTATAACAAAATTTAACTGGTCTTTGAAGATGTAATCATGGGAATCACCGAGTAAAAACTACAGGTTTTGATATTTTGTTCGTGCATTGAAATGTTGAAAATGTAAAATGGCGCAAACTCTGCTTTACTAACACGACTTCATTGGAACCTTAAGGTTGACTTATAGCATAAATGGTTCTTTGTACATAGAAGTATGTCATTTCCAT
>JAUUEB010321118.1:0-12721 GCA_032362205.1 Clione limacina
AAACTAATAATATTTTATGTAGAAAATTTGACTTTTTCACTGCCACTTTTGAATATTTGTGATGATAAAATTGCAATGAGAGGGAGCGTAAAGACCTGATTGACGAATTGAGGGAGCGTTTAGCGACCCGAAATTTTTGTTTGATAAAAATTGTCCAAAACCGCAATTAACAAAGCTGTAAAATACACATTTTACCTTCGATTTGAAAATGAAACAATAATATTCAATGCCTTAAATATCACCTGTGTTACATCTATTTTTCGTGCAAATTGATACTAGTTATTCTGGATGATTTTTTTTCTAAAGAAAAAGGGTTAACTTGTGTAGGTGGGGGGGGATAAGGTTTAGATACGGTAAGGTTGGTAGGGGTGGTCAAGGACCCCCATCTGAATGAAAGCCTAGGGGCCCCAACCTAGGTTAATTCGGCCCTGGAAATTATGCCATACCAAGATCCAAAACCACTTATCTCTTGCACTCTTTTTACCAATTTTCTGTCCCGTTGTGAAAAGCTGTCCCTTACTCTGTACAAAATATAGCATTGGTTCAGGAATTTAAATAGGGTAACCAGTCCCTTACTTTGAGACATATAAATATTAGGCTTAACAAGCTTTTATAATGACGCAAAGGTTTTTATATGCTTTACAAGCTTTTTTAACCCCGACTTTTATGCACGTGCGACTTTGTCAAAATCTTGAAAATCTTCAGTACTAGAACAAGAAGAAGACTTTACATGTGAACGTTCGTTTTTCTAACGCCCAAACGTGTAAACGAACACTTCCTGAAAACGTAAACATTGCTAGTCAAGCAAAGCAGGAAGAACATTGAACAGAAAATTAACTGGATTATTAACGAGAAAAGGTGCTGGATTTGAATCAGACATGTCTGCTGCTGCACCAAAACCAGTACCATTACGAAAACCACCACCAGTACCCAGACCAGGTGAAGGACTTTTACTCGGCTGTCGACTTAAATTTTAAGTTAACAGAACACAACAGATCAATTTCTCTTTTAAATTTAAAAGATAAACTTTCTTGTTTGTGTTTGTTGCTGCACTTTTAAGTGTTCTTTTTCAATTTCAAAATACTTTTGTACATTTTGAATATTTCATATGGGTTTAATCGTTTTTTAAAGATAAGTCTTAGGTGCAAAATTTCATCGTTTCCTGGGTCTTTATGATAGCCGACTTGGCTTTTTTTACCCCTCTTACTCTTTGTCTTTGTGAGTTTACTCCTGTCTTGTTTGATTTTGTGGCTTATTACAGCCCTTTTAGTCATAGTCATAATGAATACTATTTAAGTTTTCGTCAAGGAGTATTTGAATATATATTGTAAATGCAGACATTTAATTAATAAATAAATTCATTTGTCCATAGATTTTCTTTCTTTTAAGTGGGTTCAGTTGAATTCTTCTTTTAGAATCTTTGAATTTTTTTGAAATTTATTTCCAGCAGGGGCATCACGAGCAGGACCACTTATCACCCCCTTCAAAAAATTCAAATATTCTAAAAGAAGAAAGAAGAATTCAACTGAACCCACTTAAAAGAAAGAAAGTCTATGGACGAATGATTTTGTTTATTAATTTAGTTACACTTAAACTCCTATAGTTATTTGTATATATGTTAGCTTTTCCGTTATAGTTTTGTTAAGCACTGATGAGTCCCTGTATTAACATGTTAGATATTTTGTGTTTTGTATCTTTAAAAAATAAGTTTGAATTGTATTTGTGAGAGTGTGTATGAATAAAAATTGAAAAGTTTATATATTGTTGGTCAAATTTTTTACCTGGTTTTAAAATAAATGAAGTAACCTTATCATAAAAATAAACAGTTTGACAAAGATCAAGTTTCTTTATGAGGTCAATGAGACCAAAATTCGTCTGAGTTTATAGCGGACGAACGAAACAAACACCCACACTGATAATATGTAAAATATAACTTACAGTGTGGAGAGGACTTAAAGCAAATGTTTGTTTTCATCATTCATCTTGGATGTTTGCATTTCAGCTTGAAAATATAGTACATACATACGAATTTGAAAATAAGAAAGAACTTTCAACCGTGTTAATAAAACAATGATATCTTATGTTTGTTGTGTCTAGACACATCTGACAGGTGGGAATATCAAGGCAATATATTTTTGTTCCACGTAAAAGGCAAAGGTTTCAAGATGAATAGAGGGATGGAAAGTGTTTCAGTTTTGTATATAGGCCAAAATTTACGCGAAACACTAGTAGAATTATTAAATTCCCAATCAGCATTCTTTGTGAAGGGAATTTAAGGGACACAAATACTGCAATGGTAACAATATACATCATTGCTAAGTGTCATTTTTTGGCTCTCTTTATTCTTAAGCATCATAAGTAAAATATGTGACATCGAAAACAGTTTATTAATTGAACAATTTATGAGTAAATCACTTTTTTCTGATTGTTACAAACATCGCTGAGTTAAAAAATACTAAATTTTTGCAAAGTTTGACAAAGTATAAAAAATGTACCATTTTGCCCGTATTAAAATACCACTAAAAATCATGTTTTGCATGGTTCAATGCATCGCTTTTGCTCAGAATTTCTAAATATATCGAAATAGCCGCCATCTTGAATGACGTCACGTGACATGGTTGAAATCAAGCATAACACCCCCGTTTCGACCTTACTTCATCTCCTAACACGAAATCAATAACAATCATTATCAGCCAATCAAGAATATGGCATTTTTTGTTATATGGTGAATTTTTTTTCCACATATGCGCTCTGTAATTGTAAAACAGAAAAAATGTATTTTCTCATTAATTATTCAATGAATCAACTGTTTTCGATGTCACATATTTTACCCATGACTCGGCATAACATATACGGCATTTTTCTCATTTTTTTATGAAATAATGTCATAAGTAAAGCAAAGATAATAAAGAAGTTTCAAGACGTTCCGTTAATTTTGGTGAACGTTTGAGAAATTTAAACATTTGAATAGTGTTTTAATTTATCTTTTTTTCATGATTTTTTTGGGTACTAATTTATAACTTTATATTTACTCATCTATAACATGGTATTGTTCACACTGCTGACATGATATTTTTCGTCATTTCTAGCATGATACTTTCTTTATTCATCATCAAGAATTGCTTAGAAAACTTTATTAAATTCTATTTGGTTTAAATGTTGAAATAAGAAAATAAAGGACTGTAAGGGTTTGGTAATTAGTAATCTTACCTTAACGGCAATATGATGTGACTATTATTAACTTGCAAACAAGTAAACTCATCTATCACTGCAATAATCCATGGTAATCACGATGTTTGTGAGTAGAGATCACAATATCCGGCGTAAAACTATCACTCACGTACACTACTCACTCTCAACTACTGCAGAGATCGCGGGCTCTCGCTGTTTGAGTTATACGAGCGGGCTCTTAACTTTCTGGTCGGTTATGGCCCTTTGAGTGAAGGCAGCGACCGGTCTGTGGGTAATAACGGTATCCCCTTTATTCTGACATGCATGTGTGCTTTCAACAGGTTTGGTACGGAGAATTATTGTGTTGGTTCGAACTTTGAAAGCGGGAATGAAATTGATATGTATGGTACTTAGCTTTAAGAATGTAAGATCTTCTGAGTTAAGGATTTGGTAATTGTTCAGGTTTTTGCTTCACCATAACCCAATCTGTTTCTGAACTCACGAGGTCTTGCTTATTATTTTCTGAAAATAACACAATAATGTAATAAGTCTCATAGTAAACACAAAGATAATTTTCTATGTTGTTAAGATATACTGTTGGTGGCGATAACCTCAATATAAAGGCATCGGTGATCGAATTGTTACAATGATTAAATAGTGATCCAGTGATTATGATATTTTGATGTTCCATAAATGAGAAAATTAGCATTGTGGATTGTGGTGATGATGATTAGCAAACAACATGGTACGTCCATGGCCACTTTTATGATGCAAACCACAATATATTGTTTGATAAGCATAATCTTGGGACTAGTTATACTGGCGGCAGACGATATTACACCAATTCCTGAACATTAAATAGTAGACAAAACAGCCTACTCTAGCTGAATTTGAAACGTATGTCAGCTGCTATTACTCTAGAAGTCTTCATGGGGAAGACAAGAAACTAACTGTTTACAAAACGTTTAGTTCTACAAAAAGCTTCACACTTGGCTATAGGAAACATTTTAATGGATATAGAAACCTGATGATTATTCAGAATAAAGGGTATAATGTTCAATAAATTCACATTGATTGAAGTAACAGTACCTTGGGAAATTGGCTCGAAAGTCTTTGGAATTATCTTCCTCGTCCTGAAGATTCAGAATCAAAAATGAGTAAATAAAGTCAATACCCTAAATGTATTGATCCATATAAATAATACAGAAGGCGATAGCAATGGTTAAAGGAACATGGTGAACAGAACATAGTGAAAAAGAAAACAACGGGGTCAAAAGACACATCGTCGCGATATAATGAGCAATTCTAACCAACACGACGACATTGTCGCGATATAATGAGCAATTCTAACCAACACGACGACATTGTCGGTGTCATTGTCTACCATGTTGTTGTTCTAAACTTAAAAAAGGGAATATAAGAAAAACGAAATAAATTCACAAAATCCAAAAGAGTTGCATCTTTATAAATGTTACTAGTTTAAGTACCGTTGTGTTTTTTGTTTATCATATGTTCAAACTACAGCTCAATCCATCCAGGGACTTTTGAGGTAATCCGGAGACAACCAAGCATACGGTTCAGTGTATATTGTTATATACATGTTAAATAGATAACAAAAAACTGTCTTAAAAATTCAAGAACTTCTACCGCACAAGGTGTGGGAAGAGCTGTTGACGAAAAAAGCCGCCAAGATCAACAATCATCTCATTTCAAATCAAATAAAATAAATTATCTTTAATGAAAAATTAGATAGGCAGTGGAAATTACAACGCATATCGAGGACAGAAATAGAATATAAAGGAAAAATGTAAGATGCAAATGTATTATGAAAGAAGAAAATCACCTTTCTCGCATTTAAAACATCGGGATCATAAACCATATATATATCCTCTATCTGACTTTAGATTCACCCTGTTGATCTTATTTTCCCAGAAGTCACGTGACACTTGCCATCATGGCTGTCCTCATCTGGTACAACCTTTAGACTTTCCATTAATAGATATTCCTTTTACTTGGGTTATCTAATGACGTATCATTATCGACAAGGCTTGAGTTCTTTAGTTGGCTATGTTTTACAATACGGATCTGGATTTGCATCAAGACTTTTGACACAAAGACGAAAGACAAGATCGACAAATCAAGCATTAAAAACTCATCAACTGATAGGATGAATAATCATCTTTTCTAAATAAAGAAAAAAGAAATAGACGAGGATGAGTTTTTGTTTCTACTCCCCAGTGTTGAAGAAGCTTATGAAAGCATTAAATTAAGAAAAATAATGTTTAATTTTTCTTGTTAAAAAAGGGGCGTAACTCTTTTAAAACTTGATCAAAGATGACCAAAATGCCAATGCATCTTAAATGTAAATTCATATACTTTTGTATCTTTTTTTAAAATGCAATATAAAAACCAGTTGTGGGAACATGTAACCTTATGTTACCTTATCAAAATGTCACAGTTATCTTGAAATCAGAATTTCAAATTCATCATTCATGTTTTACTCAAGTGTTTTTGATTTTATTTAAATAAAAGTTTGCTTTTTGCAGATATCAAAGTGGAAAGTCACATAAAAAACTGGAAATTATAGTGCAATACCTTAACATAACTCTTTAAATGGTTAACCAATAGCTGATATTATACAGACAGTTAGCAAAAACGTAAATTTATAAAAAATGACTTCCTGAAAACTCTTCATATTATGAATTCTTCAGTGTAACCCGACTTTCTATAAAAAAAAATAAGCTTAACAGAAAAAGAAGAACAAAGAATTCAAAGACCAATTACACCATACTATTGTGAATTTAGTTTTAAAGAAAATATTATGCAAAAATTATTCAAGGTTAACAAAAAAGATTGACTATTAAAAGTTCAGAAAGTTAATTGAAAACCCCGTATTTATTTGTTTAAATGATACAACTACGTGACTTTTTTCGGGAAGATTGTCAAGATTATGTTATGTAGATGGACAAATAGAATAAAACTAGAAGTGTATCAAAACATTGTTCCCATCATAACACAAACGTTATCTACGTTCGGAAGCAGACAGCTTTCTAGAATTTACTGTAACGGGGATTTCAGACTTTGCTGTCAACAACCTGTTATGTTAAGAACATGTTACTTGAAGAAGTTAATATATGAACAGCGTGGCGTTCAACAAATGTCAGTCTCGAAAGAGATCCCATTTTTTATCGTTGCCAAGAACTTTAGCTTTCTATGTTGTGTTACTATGACCTAATACCATTAAGATCATGCGAGAATCGACATTTAAATACTCGACATTTTACTTCTGACAAATAAGGTACAATATAACCAACTTTATTACTATCACCAATAATTTCATAGGAATCAAATAAACGTATAAATCTACAATAAAAGTGACAAAGAATAAAGGTATGTGGGGTAATAGGCAAACTACTGCTATGACTTCGATTGATAGATATAGGAACAAGGATGTCGCTGTTAATAATATCCAATTGAGTAGGGAATAACCGATGAGCTTATCTTTTAATATAAACATCAGGATATAAAGTAAAATAGCTACGTTCCGGGGATTGTGAAAAGGGCCGCTCCTGTAGGACCGATGAGGGGGAAAAGAAGATAATTACAAGCACCGCTAAAATAACAATCACGAGAGTTAAGATGGAGTTAAGATCTCTCTACCAATATTGACTAAAGGACACTACCATGGACGAGATGTACCGGCAGAATTGAAAATTGATACATCGTCATAGAAGTTAACGTCTGATGGGAAAAGAGATTTTTTCTCCTTTTATTCTGAGTTGAAATCGTTATCTTTCTTTTATAGTGGCCACCATGATTATGCGTACTTAAGTATTGTATTTGAGAAAAACAAGTAATGGAACATATCGACTGTATGGTTTATTGTACTTCATGAAATTAATATGGGTGTGGTTTCTTTCCTTAATACATAATATGTGAATGTTGAGATTAAAAACTGAGAATCTGTATCGCATGTCTTGTGATTTATCGATATGTATAAAAGGAGAGTCAGAAACTGTACCCAAAAATCATAGCTAGTTTATTTTCTATTAAACAAATAGACACAAATTGAAATACTATTCTAATATAAGACATCCCATTACTCACGTTTATTTGATTTAACCTATATGTTTCCAAATTGAAAAGAGCTAAAGTGGCGTCCAAACGTAACAATTAAAGCAGCATGTGATCCAAATTAAATATACATAAACAGTTATAAGTAAAACATAATACAAATATGGCAAAAACGTGTTTCTGGTATAAGTTCCATGTACTCATCGACAGTATTTCTTTTAATACAACAGACTTTTACAAACCCCAATACCGGCGGTCTTAAAATACAGTTAGATTATCTACTCCCTTATCTGCTACATTGTACCCATTTAAGTGTGCTTTGATGCACGGTTGTTTGTTTGTTTGTTTGTTTGTTTGTTTGTTTGTTTGTTTGTTTGTTTGTTTGTTTCATTCCCTTACAGCAAGAGAGCAAGATAGGATAAGATAAGATATATTGTCAGATAAATATTATCTACATAACACATGAAATTCTTTGTGATCTGCAAGACAGTATATACAATACAATCACATAGAAACAAACAAACTGAAGCATACATATCATTTATTATCAATATTACACAAAGTACTTAAACACAAATTTAAAAACGATAAAAAAACATACCATACAAAAGTCATAATCATCCTAATAATTGTACTATTTATCCAATGTACTTAAATAGCGTTTTTTTTTATAAAGAAAATCTTATAATCAATCACATTATGTAACATGCATGCAATGATTCATTAAAACATGAACGATCAAGAGTTTTCATACGATATGAAATTCTTAAAACAAATAAATCACTTTCACTTCATAACCTTATAATAATCAATGTATACAGTGACTTAAGAAGGCCCCTACAATGGACTGCTATGGGATTGGTATTTGGGGTAATAGAGACACACGGGAAGTTTATTTCTGCCTAGGAGAATAATTCAGTTCTATGTAAAAGAAGAGAAGGCATACCTGAAGGTCTCTCTCAAGCTTTAAAATAACGATTGCAAGTTTTTTTTAAGATCTGCTTTCGAGTTCGACCTTTACGACATGTTTTCTGGCTGACACATTATCAATTGCTTGGATCGTGATCAGGATGTTGATTTTGGACAAATCTATGCTATAATATTCGGGTGTTGCGAGGATTCCAAGCGACTTTTCACCTTTTAGAGCTTACTGTTTTTTATAAACAAGCAAATCTCTCTATAAACAAACAGACCATATTTTATGTTTTACTTTCCATGTGATGGGAACAAAGTTTGTAATGTGTTATACTATGAATCATTTCTGAATCATTTATTACTTAAGATTTTGGATTTTAAAAAAAACAAGTTTGTTAAATCATTTAATATGTCTTGCATTCTCTCACTTATTTGACTCTGTTCCCTACCCAAGTGCTCTGAAGTCTGTGGTATTAACTCAAGATGCTGGAGGCTATGAACGTCTTACTCTGGTCATGAACTGGAGAATAAGGCAAATCTGGCGCTAAAATGAGCTCTCGACGGGAGACGTCCCCTATGGCAGAACGAATTCACGTTATGTTCAGGGTTAGAACGAAATAATGAGCTGAAAAGGAAAATGACTGGTACAGCAAACTCATAGACAGCCTCAAGAAATGTCAATGGTGTTAGTTGTGAGTTCACAACATTAAACTAGCCACGTTATTTGCATCCGTTCAATACTTTAACAAAGCAATTATATACTTCTTTCTTTACTTAATTGTTTCACATATTTATATAATACTATGCAGTATGTCACATATTTATATAATACTATGCAGTATGTAAAAGCAGTGCTGGTACCTCATATTTTATAATCTAAATCATTACAGTGAAAATAAATAAAAAAATTAAAGATTTTGAATCCATTTCCGGAAGTAGTTTTGATTTTCTTTATTTTACGAGATAAGAAATAGGTTAAATTTGGTATAATTTATAAAATATCACTTTATCTGGTTTCATTAAGACAGTTGTTGTGTGATAACATTATTGAATGTCGTATTCTTGTAGATCAATTCGAGTAATACTTGACAAATCTAATAAAGAAAAATTGTTGGTGACATTGTGAGACTTATACATTTTACCACCTTCTTCTATTAAAAAGTGTAGTTTGTTTGTAAATCACGCCTTTCTATAAAGATTTTACGCGTAGAACAAATTCAATAACAACGAAGATAAGTTATGTGTTGGTCAAATCTACGATAGTAATTAAAAGTGTTCTAGGTAACACAATCAGTGTACATCAACGGGAAGCCTAACTTGCTTGAGAAACTTGATGGTGTTGGACAACCTCCTGGGCCTTAACAAAATTAACATAGACAAAAGCAAGGTGGTCAGACTGTCCAAATGCTAACTGATTCAATCTTCTAGGCCCTAGGTCAGGGTATGAATGCATAACTTCATTCTTAATTAAACAAGTTGTGTCAAGTGTCTCATAAGCTCACGGTTGTCTCTGAAGGAGGCGCCATTTTTTTTTCTTCTCCAAAACTATTTTGCTTATAATGGAGGTGATAAAGGTCGGTTTTGGGAAAAGATTCTATTTAAAACGAATACTTAATTTAAACATAATTGTTGTTCATATGTTCAGTTGTTGTATTTAACAACTTGCAAAAAGGGCAAATGTGACCAAAAAAGTAGATCATAGGAATAAGAAAAAATAAGTGTTTCGCATTCCTATTCGTTAAAGTCTGTTTAAATTTCCCTCTTTATATACTTTTTGTTTGCATATTTATATGAATGTCCAAATAAAGGCAAATAACAGAAACGTTATTACTTAACTTACTTTTCTTAATATTCAAGAGCAAAATTCTTTTTGTCCGTCTTTCTTCTGTTATTCCTCTTGATAAATACGTTTTAAGACGTTATCTCAATTCCAATAAGTTAACCAGGTTGTTGTGCCTTTTTTAGAATATATCCACACATCAGACAACAGAAATGAATATACTAATAAATATAAACAATAAATCAAGAATGATGTCATCCCAATACGATTAATCGCAATCACTTGAGTTTACCACGTGTTGTTTTTACCTTGCATCCTCTTCGCTAACAGACTCAAAAATATGTAAATATTATGCAAATCAGCTTTCTCAATAATGAAATATAACATTTCCCTATCAAAAAAGCATTCTAAGCAGTCAAATCATATTGAAACATCAAAATACATAGTTCGGCACCCAGAACTCTAATCCATGCATCCACCAGTCGCAAATCTGGCCTATAATATATTGTTCTATGGATCCATAAACCATTAAGGTCAGACATGAGTAGTTCCCCGAAACAATTTCGGTTTGAAAGGGGGATAATTGATCAATTTAAACAGCAACCCCATGTCACACGGTTGTGTTCAGTTTAATGTATTTATGATGGGGTATTTAGGCCCGCGTAATTTACCCATGCTCTTAAGCGTGGTGCGTGTATTCACTCAGTGAGTGATTCGCATTGCCACTATATAGGCCGTGTAGTACAGGTTAGTGTGCGCATAATTATTCAACTGGTCGGTTACGTTGGGTTCGGTGTGTCCCTTTTCTTGATTGCTCCATGTGCATGGTTTGATTTACATGTTGAGATATATTTTACTCCAGGTTGAGGTTTGCTCCCTGTGGAGTTAAGCGCCACTCACTCTTTGTTAGTGAGGATTATGTTGCCCTGTGTTAGGGTTTTCATGTGCCGACCAGCTGTGACTGCCATGTGGCAGTTTGGGCGTTGGCCCAAAAGGTGTACTTCATTTATTGATGTCTATTCATTATAAAGGTGATTATGTTAATTGTTGATATGTATTTGTAGATGTTTAAGTTTATTAAAACGTTATTTTGTCCTGGTAACTTGTGTGTTCCTTATACTTATTCCATAGTTAGTCATTCTAACAGTTATCCATATTTAAAGGGATCCTACCTCTAGTTTACCGTAACACCCCATATTTTCACGCTTTGTGTGTTTTTTCTAAAAACAACTAGACACATATTGAGAACCAAAAATCCTAGAGAAACCTAGTTGGCATCAAAATAAAGATAAGTAAATGCACTTCCTAAATATGTAAAATAAGGCTCATGAGCTTTTTTGCATATTATTGAATATTAATAAGAAAGTCAAATATTTGATTTGTATGCCATTTTATTCCACGTTGTCTTTGCCCCTGGAGACACTAATTGGCATATACATTTCTCCACCGAATATAAGATGTATAAAATGTTGTTCAACTTGGAAATGGCCCAGAAATTATTTAGAAAATTTGTAAATGCGATTTTCCGGCCATTTTAAAAAATATGTACCACCGTGTTCGAAATCACCCTGCTCCTCTAATTCTATGGCTAGACCACCCAAAATGTTGTCACACGTTTATAACATTTTAGACTGTGATATGACGATTTTTTTAAATATGTTCCTTTTTGTTCATGAAAGACAAAGTCACATGGAACCCAAGGGTGTAAAGTAAAAACAAAATATTTTCTGGTGCCTTAAAGACTATATACTATTGATTTAAATGTATTTTTCATTCCCCATTGGTTTCATGCAGTTTGTGACGATTTTTCATTTTTAATGAAGTATCGATTTGGTTATTAGGGGGGGGGGGGTCTTTTGAATTTCTTGATCCCTTAGTCAGTTTTCATGTTAAAGTAAACAAAACCCTTTTAATACTTTTAGATATCTTTTGGAAAAATAAAATAAAATTGTTTAATGAATTTTTTTTATGAACACGATCCAAAGCCACCTTGAAAAGCTTCAAAACGAGTAAATGACACGAAATAGTGTTATACAACATTGAGTATAGTGCAACTTGTTGCATGTCAAGTTATGAACATTCTGTGTCCTAATAATTGTTTGGGTTAATTTTATGACTTGACTCATATGGTAAGAAATATTGGGTTCAAAAGGATCACAACTTAAAAGGGGAGATAACAAAGAGAATAATTTAAAATTTCAACTAGATAAAAGGTGCCACTGTGTTCAATATTTTTCTTTAAGTTGGATATAAATTCATTACCTGGGAAGCATGCAAAGAAGCCAATGGCACCCAAATGTGGCACTAAATGCACCCCACCCCTTATAATAGAAAAGTAAATGACTTGATGATATCTGAATAGCAGATAACAGAGACCTTATGGCATATATAGTTAGTCTGTTAAAGGGATAATGCTCTCTTGAAGGAGGCTAGGGGCCTAGGAAGCTGTATCTATATGATATTAAATAGTATCTTGATATAACTGCAATCGTCGAGCTTAACACTTAAACGTAGGCTAGATTAGAAGTAACTTATTTTGTCTTAGAATTGTAAATTTACAGTACGTTTATGGCGGAAAACACAAATGTAGGAGAAAAGGCAGTTTTAGAGTATGCAACACAATATCCCACAAGTGAATTTATATTTTGTGACAAGGGCAATTTTATTCTGTAGACCAACACTTCATAAAGCTATGGAAGCATTGTTTTCCCAAAATTTGGTATCTTAGTATCTTTTTTAAAACTTTTTACGCGCAAAAACCCCCATTTCCAGACGGAACAC
>JAUUEB010321229.1:0-12721 GCA_032362205.1 Clione limacina
TATATTTGGGACACCGGCACATTCTTTAGGTAGTAAAGATATGTTTGCCTTGACGTTCTAGTTCTTATTCGAGATAATTATCCGTTTGAACTTGGGTACATGCATATTGTTTTGTCCTTGGTAATTTTAAAGACTCCTGTGTTATGACTTGTTATTACTTCCCAATTTAAAATAGTCTGCTGTGTTTGGCTTTGGAGGTTTCACATGACTTGTAGATACATTTGAGTATAGAAGTGTGTTGCTATGAACGTTTTAAGGCCATCGCAACACAATATGTTAAATGGAATCCAGACTCTATGTGAGCTTTGTGGCCAAGGACAAATCTAGTTGAAAGTTGCATTTAACATAAGCTACTGACTTGATTGTAATCCAGGCCTCCTTCTAGTACAAAGCACATATATTGGTCTAAGGCAGAGACGTGACAAAGATTTGTTTTCGAAAATATCGAATGTGATTTACAATGTCAAATATTCCTGATAAAGGTAAAGTTTGAAAAAAATCTTAAAGCATTCATTGTCTCTTTCAAGTTCATTAAATAGACACAACGCGTGTATCTTCTTAGTAAGTACTATAACCTCCTGTATATTTACGTTCAAGAATAAGAGAAATATTTAATTTAGGACAACTGTGTCGTGTTATTTTAAGCTTATGACAAATACATAAATTCCTCACAATAAAATCAATCTAACAACACTAACCATAATTTGAAAGTTTTCATTCACGTCTTAGTTCGTAATTCAAACATATTGATATGGAAATAATGTTACAGCTTTCGATATCATATTTCACCTCCTTATCTTTAAATATCAAACCACTACGCGGTAAGAATGATTAGTATTTACGCCTGCAATGGTTCTGTTTGCTCAGTAAAGCTTGTCATTGGTCAATGTTCTGTTTTTTTAAGTCTTTGATCATGGTTATAATTGATGCCCTGGATGCTTAATTTAATGTGTCACCGGTGAACTGTTAGACTGTGTCTTAAAATTATAATTGACATGAATATAAAGATGAAAGAGAAACTTATTGAATGAAAATGACCTAAATCCCTGATGAAGGCAAACAATATTATATTTTAGATAAACGTTATAACTAATGTGCCTCTAGCAAAAGAAATATGCACTCTACAAAAAAACACAGTCATTTTGCAATTCATGTATAATGTGTCATGGAGGCCTGAAGCGCAAAAATAAATTGAAAAATGTCACTGATTTTAAGATCTATAAGATTGTATGACATTATTTTGAGAAAAGTTGGTTTTAGAATCTATACATTTTAAGACACAACTAGAGCCTATGCCTGGCATTGCGCAGGATAACACATAAAAAGGACTAAGATAAACCCTAGAATGTATTGTATAAAAAAGACGCCCCCTATGAAAAACAGAATGCTTCACGCAAATATACAATTCCAAGTATAAATATACCACTGCGTTGTACACATTTTGTATATGTTATGTACAAACATTAAGTTTAGGGTAACCGTAAAAAGTTTCTAACCATCATCTATAAGGGGACCCCTTTCACGCCGTAGGTTTTGTATGCCTCCTAAAAATACACAACACTACACATTTCAAGTCAATATACCAACCCCACCATTTAAGAAAAAAAATACATACGCCCATAGGTTCTGCCAATAGAAAGAAACAAGGCACACATTTGCGGAGCATTTTCTAGGAAGGATGGAACCCAACCCTTAATAGAATCAAGTGCTTCGCGCCAATCTCACTAAACATTTCTTATCCCCCCCCACATACACACCCTTACACAACTCTGATTAACGCCCCCACTCAGATTTAGAAATTATAAACCCGATCCTGTGTCCACGAACCAAAGGAAACATAACACAAATGTGCGGGGTATCTATCAGAAACCTATTAACAACCATTTAGGTTATGTTTCCATCCATTACCAGATACGCATCTCATATTATTAATCTAGAGGTGTGAAATTCACAATCTCACTTGTTTTTTAGTACGTATTCATCCCCGAATTGCAGGTTTGCTTTGATTCAGTACGTTGGTGATTTGACACAAATGAAACAAATGAACAAAAAGTTACATACACTAATCTTGATTTAACATGTGAACGATGACGGTCAATGAGGCCACGCCGATCTCCCTCCCGCAACTGAATTAAACATCACCAGACTCAAATAGCAGGAGATCACCAGAGTTCTCCCTCTTCTCTCTGTCTGGTTCACAATAAATGTTTGTTAAATGTTCTTGGGCCACTTTATTCTTACTCCCTTTATCCCGTGTTGGTGTTTTTGATCATATTCAAAAGTAAAAAGAAAAACTTTTTACGAAAATAGTTATCAGTTTAAAAGTTTTGATCTAAAAATATTGACATGAAATCAGTGCACAATTAAAAGCTGCAACAAATTTGCAACAAATTCAAAAATTAGTACCAAAAATAGTTGCAAAAAAAATAGTAAAAAAAAATCAAGAAAATATTGTTGCAAAAGAAACAAGTTGTGAAAAACAATTACAAACAAACTTACCCTCGCTTACTCTAACCAGGGATGAGGAAACAGCACACCTTTCCACCAAGCCTGGACATAAGACACCGACAGGGAATGCCAACCTTACTAAGGCACACAAAGGGTCAAAATTCTTATGTGCAAAACACTTGCCATAATGAAAAATACAAGGCCATTCAAAGACTTTGAATAGATGTGCCGGTATGGCTATCTTTACTATTCATGTTGTATTCCCTTCCTTGTTAAGTACCCAGTTTGAAATTGTTGCTACTTTTAAGAGCATGGTTTGTTCCATAGATGTATGTACTTTTATTAGGCATTCTGGAAAAATTGAAACCATACCCAATCATGCCATAAGCTTTATCAATGGAAAGCTTGTAAAACAACAATCAAGAATATAACAACTTCCATGCTTCTTCCTCTAAAGTTTTTTGATAGAATTGTTTTTATTAAGATATAACTTATAAGAGTAGAAGGTAAAAGTAAGGTTAGTATCATTTTTACAAGATCTATAAATATTGATTGATAATAGCCTAACAAAGGTGTTTGCTATCCGATTTGTATTCCTGTTGTAGCGCAATTGCTATAACAAATTGATCCCTTTCTTATAGAAGGCCATATTATGCTACTAAAGGTACAAGTGAAAAAGGCAAAAAGGGGAAGTATAGTATGATACACTAGTGGCTTAGTACCAGGTTTTACCTGGGAAGGATACACAAAGAACAAATAAACTTACTTTTTACCATCATGTAGACCTCTCCCCCCACACTATGTGCCAATATGCCCAACACCGCTTTGAAAGTCATGGCAAATGTGACAACCTGTAATTTTGTACCATTTTTTGTTTACATCTTATATTTATACGGGAATAGAACTTTGAATTTCACTAAACGTGCAAAAAAGCATTTCCAGAATATGGTTCATATTTGTTCATGATTAAAGGCAGGTATTTTACAGACAAACCATAGTAAAACTAAAAAGCTAATAACTTTTTTACAGTCGACTGATTTTCACCAAAAGCTTAACTACACATTTAGTAATATTCACCAACACTTTGCTAAAGTTTCAGGTTGATTGAGTCGACACGTTGACTGTAATCCCATTGAATTCAAATACACAAATACATAAATAAAGAGAGATTGAATTATAAGATGTAGATGAAATTCATGTTGAAGTTAAGGAAAGGGATGATGATAAAAGTGGTTCTGAAATTGGTGATCGTGAAAAAATTATTCTGACGATGACTAAAGAGATTTGTGAAAGAATTTGACACAAAGTGTAGACTCATAAACCCAGCCATAATTAGGTAAAATTAGTAAACAAATGGTAGTAGACACAAACAGGGAAGTAAGAGCCACATCAGAGCTGAAGATGTGGCAGTCTACAGCATCAGTACTAAACGGGTTTAAAAGTTTACCCAACAAGCCTAGACAGCGCTTCTTACAGCACGACATTGTGGAGTTTAACCCCTCAATTTCCGAGTATCCACTTTACAGAGCCTAAGAATTCGCCATCTCGCTAATGAAAACTCCCTTCAGTGCAGAGATTACCAGAATAATAAAGCAAATTTGGCAAGGACCCTGTATTATTTCATTATTTATTTATTTAATTATGAGGGCCGGGATTAATCCTCTACAGGGGGTAGGGCCCGCCTGACATGTCTGAAACTCCCACGCCAAGCTAGGCGGTCACAGGGGTTGGTGGCAGTCATGGCTGATCATTCCGCAAGCAGCCTTCCAAGATTTTTTATGTCTACATTGACCATTATTTGAGACTTATTTCAGAGTTAGTAAATCGTAAGAAAAGTTTAAAAAGACAAATTATCATTATACATTTACCTGTATTGTGATACCAACTACTTTCTCTCTTTTGATTTTCATGATATAGACATTTGAAAAATCATCTCATATGCTCGAAAATAGAGAATCTTTGTTGAAATTGGTACATTACACACCTGAGAAAAAAACTTTATTTTGGGAGAACTTCTCAATTTGGTACAACTACTCACATCAGACAAAAGTAACAAAGAACATAACGCAAACAAATCAGGGGCCATAACTCTGTAAAGTGTTTTGCAAAAAATTGAGAACATTATTTTTAGAAGGTCACTAGAAAAACCCCGTGTTCAATATTTCAGGTTCTTAATCCCAACGATGCGTCTACTGCGTAAAAAACGTACCTGAAAATGATAAAAGGGACATAATTCTGTCAAAATTGTTTTTTTTTCACTACAGATTTAAGGGACCAACGAATTGCGCCTTTGTGCAAGATTTCAGGTTTCTATCTTTGACGTTGGGACCACAGCATGTTCGCAAAAAAATTAACAAATAAATATAACAAACTATACTCAAGGGCCATACTCTGTTTTAAATTGATTATTCAAAAAAGTGAAAGCTGATTTTAGATAGTCACTGGAAGATCCTTTAGCAAGACTTTAGTTTTTCAACTCTAAGTATGTGACCACAGCGTGTTTTTTTTCAAAATTAGCAAATAACATATAGCAAATAGAATGAAAAAAGGTCCATAACTGCGGGAATATTTCATAAATATTTCTGGATTTAAATATAAAACATTTCATATCTTATCTATGTCATCCTTCAAAAATTGAAAGAGATCCGAGCAAAATTACTCAAGTTATCGCGTAAACAGTAAACAGACACACATACAGACACACAGACAGACAAGAATAAAATATACCACTAAACAATATAATTGTAAGTGGAATGATAACTAACGTTTCCAAGAAAGCATTGAGCAAGTAAATACAGGGTGTTCCAGGACAAACGTGACGGTTTTGATGTATATAGTTCTTTTGTTTATTGACCAATTTTAAAATTATTTTTATGAACTTATGGCAATTCATTATTCAGTTGTTTCAATAGTTTGCTGAGAAAAAGACGCAGACGGAATTGATCTCAAATTGAGCCAAAATGCTTTTAGTCTGCACCATTTATAACTTATCTTATTCATTGATTTGATAAAAACATGGTAGCGCCTCCCTCCTTCAGATCTATGGCTACGCGCCTGAAACGAAAATACCGGCGTTTTAAAGGTGGACTTGGCCGAGCTTTTAACACGTTATAAATAACATACCCAAGGCGTTTTTCGAATGTTTTTGATGTAAATCGTTACATTCTTCTTCTTCTTCTTTTGTTAAGCACATTCTTAGGAAATCGGGTAACATCGAAGCGACGAAGTCTATCTATCTTTCTATGACAATAAACACTGAATTTGTTATGAGACAATTGTTTTATAACATTCAGGCATTAAAATACTATGGAGATATTGCCATTTGGACACTTTCTTCTTCATTTACTTATTCGACTTTTGCATGTTGGTCATTTTTTACAACACTTATGCATTTCAACCTTAGTGGGGAATGATTAATCTCTTCTTCTTCGTCTTTCCTTGAGCAAATTTTAAGAGGAAGTCGGGTAACGCCGACGTGACGAAGTCGCTAGTGTCCCAATATGTGAACGAGACAGGCACATAACGACCTTCATAACTCCATGGGGTCGGTATTGATATGAATGAGACATGATAATAATCTCTCCTTTTTTGTAAGGATATGAGAAACCGGCTGCTCTCCCTATTGTTGCCAGAAATAGAAATATGAATTAGGTTCCCTTTGTCTTGAAGAATCAGAGCGTTATTGGAAGGACGGTTGCGATTATTGGTTTTAAAGATTCATCTTTTTTGCTACAGTATCTGTGAGCCTGTGTTAGCTCGCACCAAGTGCTGAATTATGCCACTCGTGTGTTCTATCTAGAGAATTGTTTATGTCTTGTGCAACAATCAATCCATCGTCCCTTTTTCATAATTCAAATATACTCGCCCTAAGATTACTGAGTGCTGGATACACGTTTTTTCATGATAAGTCTAATTATTGTTTATGTTACGGGCTGATTTTACTTTTGAATTTTTTTTCTCAACTTAGCACTTTTGCCTTGGCTCTTTATTTTGGGTATTGGCCTGTGTCTCAGACTAAAAATTACTTCAAGCGGGATCTGTCTGTACTGAGACACGGACATCAATGTAGGTGATATTAGTTGCCATTGTGTTGGCCCTTTATCTTCGTTAGACCAGATTCTTCATGTGAAATCATCTCTATTCATCGCTCGTGATTATTTTTTCTCGCTGCTTAATCAATTATTCTCAGATAAAACGTTGGTCTATTTTACACCCATTTCATTGTTTTCTCATAACTTGACCCCTCCCTTTTTTGTATTTCAATTTTCTATTGTTTAACCGTTCACGCCATTGAGAAGACATCATATTGTTTTGTTTTTTCTTAAATTCTACTTCATCTTTATTCTTTCAAAATATTTATTGTCTTATTTTGTTTCTTCTCCTTGTTGTTTAATACTTTTTAATACAACCACTCACATTTTATCTTAGTTTTATCAGTTCATGTAGTTTGGTGGCGATTAGGTTTACTTTGTCCGAGTGTGGGTCAAAAAAACAAGACATGATTTTATAAATAAATAACTTTTTAGTTCAATAGTTCAGTAGACAGACAAACAGACAGACAGATAGACATACGGACGGATCAAAAGATAGACATACATGCAAACCGACGGAAGATTGGGTCAAGGACGGACGAAGAACAAACGGTCGACAGCCAGCCAGCAAGCCAGCAAGCCAGCCAACCAAAAAGACACTTTATTGTGGTCAACCATGCATTGGAAAGCCAAGGGAGGATACTTTTTAAATGGTTGACCGTCACTAAAAACATACCATTGCATTCAAAAGAGTATTTACTAAAGCAAGAGATGATGAATCAATGTCAATTGCTTAAGGGTTATCACGTAAGCAATATTGCCAGTAAAGTATCCCACTGAATTGTTTATACTAAAAGCTAATCAAGATACATAAGCACAAATAGACAAAAGAAAACAGATGGAATCGGACATGAAAGATCAATATCACAGATATAATAAACAACAAACAAAGGCCGTCATAAATAAGAAGACAATTAATATAATAAGACGACAATTACGATAAAAAGACTTGATTAAGTGCTGAGACAAAGGACGAGTAAATAAACCCTCAGTCTGGCCACTTGTGTGCGCCATGAGCAATTTGTCCTTGTTCTGTGAGCCCGTTTGCCGGTCCCTCGTGGGCAACATGACAATAGACTGCTCACAATATCTTGTAATTTGAACTGATTCGATTTATTCTCCTCCTGTACACAGGCGGACGATTGCTAGCAAAATATTTAATAGCGTTGAGAGGTCCCATCAACAGGGACACGTTTATTTAATGATATTGTGTTGCTTTAAGATGTGTGGATGATGGTTGAACATTTGAAATATTTATTATTGCGGGATTTTAGTGGAGTTTATTGTATAATATCTTTTCTGGTGACTTTTGAAACGTTATCAGTTTAATACTGTACTGGGAGACTTTGGTGAATAGTGTTTGATACTGTTTGGTAAATGATGTGGACAATTGTGTAGTGGATTGTGTGGATATTGTGTTGTAGATTATGTGGGATATTGTGTTATATATTGTGTTTGATTGAGTTTGGGATATGTGTTGGAGATTGTGTGCGGAAAGTGTGGTAGTTTGTGTGGGAAATAGTTTGGAGATTATGTGGGAGATTATGTGCAAAATTGTGTAGAATATTTTGTTGGATATTTTAGTAAGATTTGAAACTTAATTGTTGAATATTCTATGTGAGACTTTATGGATGATTACTTACTTTTTGTGCCATTCAATTGCCACGGAAGGATTGTGGGAGACGTTTGTGGGTAAAGGGTGATAGAATGTGATAAAGGTTCTATTGAGGTACTCTCAAGGTACTCCCAGATGAACGATAGGAATTGTGGTAAAAACGCTTGGGCTCGAATAATCAAAAGTGACAAACTTTGCTGTTAAGCGTTCAATTATCCGGAACCTCGCATTCTTTGAACCCTAAAACGTTTTTTTTGTTTGTACATAAACAAGTATTTTCCCTTTGTGAGAATTGTAAAGGAATTTTTGAAAGACGCTAGCAATTGTAGCCATTTTTTGTTGAACTTCTATAATGCCAGAAATGTTCATTGACATTTAGATCATAACAATACTTTGCTACGTACAATAAGTCACCGTTGAATCAGGGTGGCTTATCTATATAACTTTACTAGTGACTTAGTATTATAAGACTTAAATCAATATAATTAGCAGTAGTAGCAGAAGAAAAAGAAAACATCCAAAGAACAAATGCTTTAATGGTATTAGAAACATAAACCCCTGCAAAAATGCAGTTGCTTGGCACTTTACGCCAATATTCCTAACAACCCGATATGCCTCCGCATTATACCGTAAAGGGAAACAAGCAGTTTTATATTTTTTAAAGCGTTTAAACTGAAGTGCTCTTGCTTCTCTGTAAGACACATGCGTTTCTTAGATAATACATTTGAAGTGGAACTGTTGCCATTTGGAAGGGAAGATTGAGTTTTTGAATCTCTCAAACTGTCGTTATCTAAGTATAGGGCTGACAGAAAGTCCCACACCCCCCTGCCAATTATTTTGTATTTGTTGAACTTATGCCCCATTTGGTACATTTAATAATACATATCACTTGCATATCATACATTCATTGAAAATATGACAACAGTACCCCCTGTGTTTCGTTACGCCACGCCACGCCACGCCACGCCCCTAATAATCAAAATATATTAATTATATAAAAAGTAAAATATACAAGATATATGAATTATTAAATGTGTCAAATATGGTATCATTTGAACAATTTACAAATGATTGGCAAGGGGGGACTCTCGGCCACCCCTATACAGACAATAATACAATATTGAATACAATTTAAATGTGCTCATAGTATTCTGTAATTCGACTGCTAAAAAAGAACACTTAAAGAGAAATTTCCCCCAAGAAGAACTTTGCAGATCTTTTGCAAGACAACGCAATTAAGTGTTATCTTTTCTTGTCCAAATATAAACAAGAAATATCAAGGTAACTTTAGTTAGCCAGGAATTGTATGGAGCAGAACTGACCGGTGGCCTCCCTTCTATGTATATTCTAGTGCCTTGATTGTAATAAAGGACTATAATAATTTATATTGCCAGCTATAAACACTATTATTCTCTCTTTACCTGCTATCATCAGGTAACTTCCGGTACGTCTGCAGTCGCTCCATAGGGTACCTGTAGACATGAAGTCTATATGGTTGCCACGGACACCAGATATGCATTGTGTTAAACAATGTCCAGCAAATTGCTGTCTTAAATGCATGCTTGTTATTACAATGGATTCACTGTGATTCGAGTCTCGCTCATTTAACTTGACCAAAATATCATAGATACGTTTTAACTGATGGCTTTATACAATGCTAGACATTAACTGCTTTAAGTCTGATATAGAGAACTACTACAATCTGCTATGATATGCACTAATTCAGATAGTGAAATATGATCAGACACATCAGTAACATAGCTTTTAAATAGAGTTGAAGTCAAATCAATTCAAAATCAAATGAATAATTCGATTCAACACTCCAAACGATATGTACGCCCTTGTTTTCTGATAATTCGTTTCTCTTGAATCAGTCGACGCCTAGTTCACGACCGATATGTTTTTACATTCATTTGCATTCATTTCAATTCAAAACAATCCAGTCATTACCGATAGTCTTATTTGATGCCAGCTGGCTGAAAAGTGGAAGAAATCTTCCCTTTTCTCTTACCTTCCTTGACAACATTGATAGTAACCACGTGGGTCTAGTTTATTAAACCACGTGCAATGTTCAGATTTTATGTAAATAATAAATTATAATTTCTTTTATAGGCTTTAAATTGGACAAGCTTGACAAGATTGCTTAATCTTGATGCGCTTATTTCAAAACTGTTATTCATTTTGTGATTACATTTATATTGAGATAAATTATTTTGCAAATTTATAAATCCAACAGTTTGCAAAATGCTAAACAGACTATTTTCTAAAAGTTATTTATTTTTACATAGAAAATGAAATTACACACGTGCATATGAGAGTGTACCATAAATTAATGAAAGTGAAACAAAAATGTATACCTATGTCTGTATGTTAATTTGAAAACATGTGTTGATTTTTATAGAGTTTTTTAATTGATGACAAACTTATTTACGACGTAAATTACGTAGACATAAAATGAGCGCATTACATAATAATGCCATATCACAATTTACTAACTTTGATAAAATGCGATACTCTTGAGATAGTACATTAAAAAGAAGAAAAACTAAGTCAGGCAAGAAACAAATTATAATAACTTGTAGACTATCAAAACCGTCACATTCATTCTGTAACGCCCTGTACATGTGTGTCTCCTTCCTGCCTGCCGGGGTAATAATTTAGAGCTTACTCTAAAGTGAAAGCGCTATATAAAAGCGATTATTACTATTTTCATTAATAAATATGAATCATTAATGCTGTTCAAAGTTTGCTTTGTCTTTTACTCGTGTGTTAAAAGAAAAGTGTAAAAACAGGTTTGTTTTGGATATTGACTAAAATATCAAAACGTTTTTACAGCCTGTTGATATTTTATAGGTAAACTAGCACCTTATTCTTAAATGGAACAGACAATAAAATGAAGCATTTTAGTTGCGCACACTAAAGATACATTGGTGGTTGGAAATCAAAAGACGATTCGACATTGAATTTCCTCATCTTAAAACTTTCTACCTACTGTTATTCTAGGTGTATACATCTTCTTTATATAAATAGTGAACGCCGTTAGGGTGAGGGAAGCACCAAAGTATTAAAAGCATGAATGTTGTAACGTTGTTCGTTAATGCAAAATTAGTCAACTAACTAAAGTTGACTTAAGTCACGTTTTTGGCTAAAGAAATGCTAAAATAAACAAATAAATAAGCAGATTCTTTTATAAGAATTTTATTTTTCGTTTTTGTTTGTAATCACAGCCTTTTTACCTCAATAATTTGTCCCCTTGAACAGAGAACTATCATTGTTTATGTTTTAATTTGAATCCCTTACAATTTGCACTAAAAACGTGCCATGTTCTTGTATCCTCCATTCTCATTAAATTGTTATTGAACCATTAAGTATGGGTGCTTCATAATAATTAAGTCAAATATTTGTGTTTGTTATTGTTCATCAATTAACAGAGCATGTCACGTTGCCATAGCATATTGTGTAAGGTTATCTTTAATTAAAGAAATAATTACAGACGATAATTGACAAAAACTAGAAGTGAAATTAAAGAAAGCGTTAATGAGCTGTGTTATGTTGGATAGAGCCAAAAACTGACGATTAAGTATTTGAACTCTGAAGAAATGCAAAAATCTATAAGATTTCAACTGAAATAATATGATCGAACGCAATAATCTTTCATTTTAAAAAGCATTTTGAAAGTTGTTTTTAAAGATCATAATAACATAAAAACGGTAGTTGCACTCAAACAATTTTTTGCTGTTTTTCGTTTACGAACATTCTTGTTAATTTGAATGAGTAACTTATTTTCTTTCTTTTTGCATTAATTTATTTTGGAATTTCATCCCAGTTTTTTTTTTATTATAATGGTATCTAGTTTGCATTGTACACATATCAACATTATAAAAGACACATAGTTTCAAACATGTAAGCTTTTGCAGTACATTTAACTCTAATGAAACGCTGTTTTTATGTACGGGGAAATGCTAATTGATGATTATCTTTGACGAAAAACACCAAAAAATATATCTTTCCATTTTACTCAATATTTATATTGCTGTTAATCAAGGTTTAGTGAGGTATTAATGATTGATGCATCTTGTTTTGGCGGTAAACATGTGTCCTTTTGACTAACTTACGTTATGTATTTTCCATGTTGCAGTACCAGACATCAACATAAGGCAGAGATCGTCTTCAATCTCGTATCTATAAGTACCGAAGTCACAGTGACAAAGAACCAAAAACTCAGCTTCAGACGCCAAACATTAAATTAATTCCTGGCATTGTCTCTTCAAAAATTGTCTTAAAGAAACGATTCGTGGGTGATTTCTCAAAAGCACCATGAGACGCACAAATGGTCCATTCTGTTTCAAAGCCTTTTCAAAACAAAAATACTGAGCTCTAACTCATTTTTTTCGTCCAGCCAAAAAGCTTTCACTTCCACCAACACCATCTACACGATCATCAGGTCAACAGCTTATGATCATGCAGACTTTTCCTTCCGAAACTTTACAGAAACACGTCTTCGACGTCATCCTCACTATTTTCAAGATATCAAACTCCCAATACATGCCTCAGTGTCCGGCACTGA
>JAUUEB010321340.1:0-12720 GCA_032362205.1 Clione limacina
TTTATCTTTTTTCACTGTTGTGTTAGTAGATTTGGATAAACATGAAAGTGTTAAATGAGTAAATGTTTAGTTTGGTCGAAAAACCAAAGTCTATGAGACAAATTTTGAGTGGATTATCAATATTTTGGTAGCGGGATTATTGGATTGGAGTACTGAACAAAAAGTAGCGGGATTGGATTGGATTACTAGGAAAAGTAGCGGGATTACGAAAATAGCGGTATTGTCCGCTTGATTGAACGTCAGTGGTTTAGACCGAAACGTTTTGCCTAAACAAAGGTTATTAAATATTTCCATATATGTAGTATAGCATAACTAACGACAATAACTCTGGTACAGAATTCATCAAAACTAATCTTGGTACTTTTGAGGTAACTTCATTGTTTTAATGCAAGCAGCTTATTGGCCATGACCTTTTAGAAAATGGATATTATGCCACTCTTATCTCGACGTTAATATGACATTCTTATTAAAAAAGATACAATGTCTTACTCGAGACCGAATGAGAGACTACGCTGTGTCGAATCAAAATACTACATTATCCATAAAACATGTACCCATCCAACCATCCTTTGTCATAACGCCAGATCCGGAAGCATAGCTATCAGTATTTATGTTCTTAACTATCATATCGAGGTAGCAAATCATTTGTATTCATTCGTAGATGGCATTACTGTATTGTCTGCGTTCATAGTTGGAATGACTTATCTAAGCTCTCAAAACGAATATTATAGCGATACGATTGCTCACACATAACCTCTGCTACATAATAAACTTAACAATAATAAACAGTGTTCAATATGAATTCTTCTGAGACAAAAGTATTTGAATGTTTTTAGACTAATGAGGAAATACATTTCAATGACTCAATAACTGTCTGGTGTGTTTCCGCTGTTGTAGCATTGCACTTTGTAGATGCTATACTATCATCTATAATGCAAAACAAACATACTTAAGGATTACCATCACATAATTTTTGTTATTACACTTTATTTATTTTGTCCTAACAATGAAGTTTGTTTAACATTATTTTGTTTAAGTCAAATATAAATAAATAAAGATTATCTGTGGTGTAAGCTATGTTGTTGATGAAGATAATAAATCTAGTAACATAATGAAGCGTCATGTGGCCCTTGGTTAAGTAAAAGTAAGGGAAATTGATAAGTCTCCCTGCACCCTCCTATGAATGTTACATTCGGTTTATTCTCAAAAATGAAATTTAGTTGAAGAGACATTTTTTGTACTTTTTGTAACTTCATTTTGTTGAATGCAAGCAACTTATTGCCCATGACCTTTTGAAAATGGAAATTATACCACGTATATTTCAACTTTGGTATAAGTTTCTAGTTGAAGAGACAATGTGAAACAAATAGTCTGCAGTATGACAAGTACAACGTGTATTGTCTGTGTTCATAGTTCGAATTTGGAATTTAAACTCTCAAAATGAATAATAATAATAGCGATACGATGGCATACAAATATTTATATAACATAAATAGTTCATCAATTTGGCGTTCTGAATAAAAGTAGATCGCCAACCGTTAAAGGATAAGTAAGGAATTAATGCAATATTTCTGACTTATTTAAAGTAATTTAACACATGGCACATGGCACTCTTTTATTGCTTCCTCATCTCCATCTCCAAGACACCTTTTTACCAAATTCGGTAAATCATCCATTTATTTCTTCAGTGTTAAGAGTTGATGAGTTACGGAATTCCTTATCATTCCAACATGACCTTGGTATAAGCTTCATTTAATTTTCTCAGGTTAGTCATTTATTATGGTTTTACACATTTCATTTCCAACCCACAGAATAAATATGAAGATCATTATAATCTAAAAGATCAAATAAATCAATTTCAATGAAATGCAAAAACAATCCTTTGTTTGTCTTGTAAATATTTTTACTAACGTCTTTTTGAATGCGATTGATACATCATTCAACAAGCTATGACGTGCGTAGTAAACATATCACGTAAATCATCGTTACGTTTTTATTTTGGCATCCATCTCTGAGACGCTTTATCTGTTATTTATTGGAAAACAACACGTAATAACCTCGGTATTGTGGTGGGCTAAATAATAATTTTTACGTACGACACGATATTTTGAAACTTTTTATTTTATAACCCGGGGTTTGGGACCTGGATAGTGGTTGAAACTTAGAATTTTTCTAGTTGTTTTTGTAAAACAATTTTAACTATCAGTTTTATACCTAAGATACGATACATTTATATCTTAGATATGTCAGAAATATATATTTAAGGGTTACTGATCAGTCACAAATAAAGTGTATGTCAAAAGTATGATCGAAATATTTAAGGTAATCAAATTTGTTTTTCTAGCACATTCATTTCAATCTATTAAAGAAAATGTGCGTCTCTGTTGAACCTGACACGGGATTAAAAAATCGATGTTTATTGTAAGTTTTGGTTCGATCACGTGTTTCATGAAATATGATTAACATTTAACATATTTTGCCCGAATTTCCTCTTGTGTTGCTTGTACACCTAATTGCCAGAGGCTCAAGAACCAGAGTAAGGAAGATAAGACACAAATAGCCGTATAACCAGAGCTCTTTCTTTCCGTGAAAATGGTCTGCAGATCGATGACCGTCATTATTGTAATACAAGCTGCCATTTCCTATTTGTGTTACAAATACAACAACATGATTGAGTTACAGACATATTTTCCCCTAAGAAAACAAGATAATTATGAGCTGTCGTATGATATCATGTATTGTATCGTCACGTAGAATAGACATTTAGATTATTATCTAGAGACAAGAAGAGAGGAGGGAAAATGAGATGGATGGTGTGAATCATAAAATTGATCTCAATTTTCCTCCTTGTTCCTTCTTTTATTCCAAATCTTTTTTCTCTTGAAGAGTCAGCTAGAAGTGCCTTTTGCCGAGAATGTTTTTCATCAAGAAGCTTCTAGATTTCATCATCATTCTGGTCAAAGCAGTCTTCATGTTTCCTGTGTGTTGGACCAATGATGTTGAGAGCGGTGAAGTATGTAAGCTCTTTCAGCTCGTCCCAATCTTTTTCAATGTCATTTGTAGTTTCAAAGGATTCTAAAGAGTTGGTCATTTCAGTGAAAAGATCTTTTTTTGGATGCCTGGGTTTTGGATTTTTCTGTAGCTTTGGGGTCTTCGTTTTGGGCAGAATTTCAGATTGAGCTTGATCATCAGGAGGCGATGATCAATCGGGTACTAGTGCTTGAAGAGTGGGTGCATCAAAGTTGTTTTTATTCCTGTTTGGCAATCTGAAAAACTGTGTTTGTAATTTGTTTATGGGCTGCACAGTTTCATTTGCCCAGTACAACTGGTCATGTTGCATGATCTTGATCAACTCTGGCAGTAAGTCACCCAAAATAATGAACTTGTCGGGCGTGGAAACAGGTGTTATATCGGGTTATCCAAAAAAAGTAACCGTAATCGGTGGTATGTTAACTCAAGAAATATTACAGCTACAGACATAATATTTCGTACAAAGAAACGTTATGATGCTAAATTCAGTCATATGAAATTTGTGCAAAATATCTCCAAAAGTATAATCACAGCAAAAAAACAAAATATGTTGACCCAAAATAGCCATATCAGTAGATTCCAATGGGAGTACGGGGACTTTCAAAATCTTAGATCCCCTGGTCAGGTAAACAATATGTAAGACAAAACCGATTAGTTGACAAGAAAAAAGTATCATTTCTTGCTCTAAATCCAAGATTTAAATTGATTTGATTAATTTTTACTATGGGTAATTCATGGTTTGCCAAAAGCACCAAAATTAACTACGGGGTGAAAACGATAGAGAAATGAACAATTCAAAATGTCACATTTTAAGTAACCCTTAACTCTTTTGATAGCCGTTTTTGATCTATATCGAAATGGATTTTGGTGATTTTTGGACTACATATAGTAATTTGCCACATCATTCCATGAACCAAATTTCGAATAAAGCTTTAATTTGAACATGACGGGGTCAAGGTCACTAAAAAGTATGAAAAAATCTCAAATTACAGAAGTTACTAAAACCTGTACCGGAAGTAGACAAATTGCCGTATGGTCATAACATTTTGGATAAGAGATTGGATGTATTTGGGGTCAAACACAATATGTCGAATGACATCATTCGATCCCACAGTTTGGCTGGCAAGGAGGTCAAAAAAAAACCTATATTCCCCTTGAAACATATTTCGTTTCGTTGCTGTGATCATACTTTTAAAGATATTTAACAATAAATGCATATGACGCAAAGAAGACATTATAAAGTATCTGTGTACAAAACATTATGTCTGTAGCTGCAATATTTCTTGAGTTAACATATCACTCATTCCGGTTACTTTTTTTGGATCACCCAGTACATGTTATCATATTATATTACATGAGTGTTCGGTGATATATTTGGTTTTAGGTATTAAAGCACTACTCAGAAGAATTAAGCGTATTTGTTTGTCGGACTTGGAAATATAATTCTTAGTGTATGTTGGTAATTCTATGTTTGGAGATAGCAAAAGTAATTGTTACCAATTATTCGAGGAATTGTGATTTCAGAGCGCAACTTGCAATATATAATGATGTTACAGTTTATTGTCGATTGAGTCCAAATTGTGGTTTTTATTCTGGCGTATAAACAGCTACAAATACATAAAAAAATAAAATAGATTCCATCTTATTATACAGATATCTAATAAGATAAACCTTTCTCATCTTGTTAATAACGTGTGAATACACCACTGATAGGAAGAGTACAGAATAGAAATTCGTCGATTTGGTCTTTATGCTCCCACTCATTGCAATTTTATCATCACACATTTTCACAAGTGCCAGTAAAAAACTCACATTTTGTACACAAAATATTGTTTATTTAAAGGTTGTAAACACCTAGTCTTACCTCTAAGAATTGGCTCAGCAATAAAAGAAAAATAAGAAGAAAGTATCGAAAGATCAATCATCCCCTAAGGGTTTAAATGCACTATTGATATTACCCCCCCCCCCCACACACACACACTCCTGCAAAGACTTCGCGCAAATACTCTCCTCTTGAAGGACACCCCCTTTTCAAATCCAGGCGCTTTCTACTCTTCGTTGATTTTGTGGATATGCTTCTTATCATTGCAATTTTATCATCACAAATATTCAAAAGTGACAGTGAAAAAGTCAAATTTTCAACAAAAAAATATTGTTTGTTTACACCTGGTACTCCATCTAAGAATCAGCTCAGCAGAAGAAGAAAAAATAATACCTTCCGGGAATTTTTTTTATTCTGGTGTGCATCAAAAGAAGCGTTGTGTTGAACATCCGTTTTCCAAATGGTGTCAAGTAATTCAAATTATTGTTTTATTGAATTATTCTAACAAGCAGCTAAATGAAAACTGCAGAGACCCCCAAAAGGCACTGCCTTAGGTATTTAGAGACCCTTTTAAAATCCGCTTTTTGAAGTCTTGGTTGTTGCTGGAATCTGAGCAAAGATAAGTATGAAATCTCAAATAACCCCTAGACCAACGAACGTCTTGTAGGCAAAAACATTTTCTAATGACAATTTATTCAATAGCACTAGTCAGGTCAACAGGTCAACACTTAACTAAGATCAGAACTTGTGTCCTTTCAACATACAATGATATAATGTTTAGACAAGCAAATACATCTTTGGAATATATTTGGACTGGTCTGACGTGTAGCATCCTGTACTCTGCCCAGACAAGTACAAACATTGTTTATCGTATATGCTGGTGAAATTGCTTTCTTAGTTTGATCTGTTTCAGGTTTGTTGTACTGATGTACATAATGAGCCTTTATTACACCAGTATCTCATGTTAATCTCAAATTCTTTTGTTTAACTAATTTGATTCGTCGGCGTCTTGATTTACCTCTTCTTTCTTGTTGTGGATTGCATTCATAGTACAGTGTAACAGTTCTCTTTTCATTTTTTATGCTTATAAAATTCTTTTTGTGAATTCAACATTTAAAAACTCTTATGTCAAATTGTATAGACGACAGATGAACTTCGTGATTTTTCAAATGTCAGACATTAACAAAAACACTTTTTATACTCTTATGATGTGTTGCTAATGTGAAGGTGGGCAGTGGTCGTGTAAACAAGTTGAATTCGGTCAGATGTCATCAATCTCGGACAAAAAAATTTCACAGCTTTTATTTTCGAGATTATCTATTCATTCGATGAATTTATTCATTTCCATGAATTATCAACATTGGAGGAAACAGCGACTGACTGTCAACAAAAACAGGGCAAACTCATCGAACTTAAATAGATTTATTTGGCGTCATGCTTTAATAATTAGTTTTCCTTTACAATGTAGCGAATATCTAACATTGGAACATGCATGAAAGCTTCTGTTTGGTATCTCGGGTAATGCTATCTTGTTGTGAAAGCATATAGAGCGAACAACATGAATCAAAAATATTCATACATTTCGACTGTTTCAATTTTTGTTTTGTTATCAATATGATTTCATTCGTTGCACTAAAATATAATACATTTTGCCCAATTCCTGAACCTTGGTTATTTCCGATTAAAATGTGACTTTAAGTCTTTGTCATAGAAGATTGAAAAATAAAGCAATACGTCAACACAAACGGTTCATACTCGTTGGAGAGCAAAGAAAGAATAGAGCAGTGTTTCCCGAAAAGATTATTATTTTAAAATATAGTATGGTACAACGATATCCTTTTCATTTTTATGTGAAAAATGAGCTCCAAAGACACTAATTTGTGAATGACTTGTAAAGGATCAGAAGAGTGCGCCATACCGTAAGCTCCGGTATGTTCAAGGACTCCCAATATGAGTTTCGTAAGAGACCAGTCTTTTTTTCAAAAAGTATGATTCATTTTGAACAAATTATTTGAAAGCCAATCACGATTAAAGATTGTAAACTTTGTTAGTGTTTATCAAGAGCAAATATGTTCGATGATTTTTTGTATTTGCACAAGCTCTTATTTGAATGAATAATATATTTCCTTTACATGAAAATCATAGTCATGATTATTGAAAACATCATCAAAATAAATTGCAATTTCATATTGTAGATGTCCGAGAGTTTTTTGAAATCAACACCTTTCTTTAAAGACAGACGGATACTCAGCAATTAAGATGAGCATCAAGCACCTGAATGAAATTCTTTTCATCGATGAAAGTTGATTTCACCTGAGCTGGGCTTTTGAGGCAAATCTGAATAAGGCAGCGCAAAGTAGAGATACAAACTGAATGCTGTATACTGAGATTAACCTGCAGAAGCAACTAGTTTTGAAGTCTTGAGAAGTATGGGCAAGAATAACCAAATGCGTGTTATTGTGTATTTCTTTACATATTTTAATAACGTTAAATTTAAGTAATACTGACATGGTACAATAAGAAAATGTTTCATTTTACATCTGAGTACTCATGTTTGTAGTTTATTGCTTCGTTCATATTTCAAGTTTGTCTTCCAAACTCTCTGAAGCAAATTTACACTCGTTCTTCTCCTATAAAAACTATTTGCACGCTAAAACTTGTGTCTATTTATAAGTTAAGTTAAATAGGCATGACTAATATAAAAATTACTTTCGGCTCAAAATGTGACCATGATACTAGACATTTTTTTCTTTTGACTACTAACTAGCTTATTTGTTAGAATTGTGTGTTAATTTCTAGTTACAGAAGACTAAAGATTGTATTTCTCTTCATGCTTTGATTCCAGCTTTTTTTTAATAATTCGTTGATTGTATCCTTTGCGTTATACTCTGACTTAAGTTTCATTGATTCAGTAGCTATTATAAAAAAATAAAAAAAATTAGTAAAAAGATATCAGATATGAAGCCCACGATCACTCAAAGCTTCGAGGTTGCTGATATTATGTTCACGTAAAAAAATAATTATTTAAATGGTAGCCCCTTTAGGGGCGACCGTCATATATATCTTTCAGTACCGTATTTTTCCACTAATTTGAAAGTTGTTCATACGAACTTAAAATTGGAAGGGAGATGCTAGTAATCCGGGGAAAACCTCCCGTTTTGGAATTTAATCTTGTTTAATGAAAAACAGAAATGTTACCAATAAGCTAAATAAACTCTTTGCGGAGACAATATGTTTAAACCTGATTAATTGTTTATCTCGTTAACTAATGGAAGAAAATACCAGATACTCACACTAGACGTGAGGTAACAAGTCTTTACGTTTTTGTTGAAATCAGGCGTGAAATAACGTCTTTGAGAAACGAAACGTTCGCTGTCTTTACCGTCTTTAATGTGTGGGTATCTAGTAGGACTAGGTTGATGGTTGCCCCTCGACCCACATGAGTCAATCTTACACTCTTGTTTTGTTAACGAAACAAAATTTAATATGTTTTGCCGGAACGTTTTGTAGGCCGATTAAAGGTTATGAAACTAAATAGAACGGTTTCGCAGAGGCAATTACAAATACTATGTTGTTTTTGAAAAATGAATGGGGTTGCATGAATACCTTACCACTATTCACTTGAGGTTTGGAAAATGCAATCTGCACAATGCTCAACCCAGTTTGATTCAACATTAATATAAGAGTGTATGAATGGAAAACGTGCACACGCTTTTGGTGAAAAAGCTTTTAAGAGAAAAACACATGATGCCTTCTCAACACCGGGTTCAATCCCTTTAAAGCTTTTGAGGGGCGGGATGATTTGAGTCCACGAAAGCAAATTGTATTTGATAAAGCGAATAATCTCGGTTCATTCCAAGCAATTTAATTCGGTTTCGGGTCCGGCCCTATTTGCTGTCTCGTTCTTCTCAGCTGTCTTGTTACATTGACAAAACTTTTAAGAGTGATCCGACTTTCTTATATTTCCCCTCCTGTTACTATAGCCGCAAAACAATAAGGTGCAGCGAAGTAATTCCATGATATCTTAAGTTGGTTCTGAAGGAAATTCTGAACTGGCTGGAAGCCTTATCATTAACTGAAAATATATGAAAGTCAATTAATGAGTGAATGATTGTTGAATTGGTAAATATTGGGTGAGTTAGTGTGTGAGGATGTGAGTTAGTGACTGATTGAGTGAGTAAGTGGGTGAGTAAGTGAGTAAGTGAGTAAGTGAGTGAATGAGTGAATGCGTGAGTTAGTGAGTTGGCAAATGAGTGAGTGAGTGTGTACGTGAGTGAGTGAGTGAGTAGGTCGGTGAGTGAATGAGTGAGTTAGTGAGTGAGTGAGTAAGTTAGTGAGTGAGTGATTGTGTGAGTGAGTGAGTGAGTGAGTGAATGCGTGATTGAGTGAATGAGTTTGTAATTGATTTAGTGATTGACTTAGTGCCTGAGTAGCAGACGATTTTCCAATCGGGATAACTGTAACTGGAAAAATAAATACGGAAAAGGGAAACAAGAAAAAGGGCAATTGAAACCAAACTTACAAAATGTATTGCATAACAATAGTTTTGGTGATTAACCGTGCCCATGTCATCACGATAAACACCGATTTTGTAGAAAATTATTGCTCATGAATACCCATAACTTGGCAACCAACGACATCATCAGTATTTGTTCTCGTCAATAACAAAGGATGAAAAAGTTCGAATTTATTGCTATCGGGATTCTCATCAATCACACATTTGGCCATACATGCCTCTTGCCTTGAACCATAATTATATCATTTTTTATTGTTGTACAATTTTCCTGTACATTGCCAAACAATGAAAGAAGCAACGCCACGGGTATTATTTCTCACAGCGATAATAATAAAAATGGCAAGTTTTTTTTTCGTTTGTGGCCTGGGAGTTCATCGGAGAAATACATATAAGATTGATGAATTCAGGACATATTTTGTTATTGTTTCGTAAAGAAAGTGTCGGGAAGTTTAAACTATGTTCAAATAAACTCAGTTATCATATGTGTGATTGTTTAAGTTAAATGGTGGAAGTCAGGGATTAAAACCGGTGTTGAGGAGGCATCATGTGTTTTTTTCTTATCTGTTTGATCCAACTATGGCTCTAATTTACACCATTTAACTTTAATATTTCAAAGTTGTTGGCGATGCAAATGTTGATTCTTTTTGTGATCATACAATTTGCACGATTTAGCTTCGAATTATTCAATTTTCCGGGACGTATACACTCGTACTCCAGCTCTGGAGCAAGTTTATAACTTTTAAAATTAACCCCTAGTATCAATTTACTTCAGATATCACCTTTGTTACAAAACTTGTGCACATAAATATTGGTTATAGTGGATAAAGGATACTGAAGAGTTTCAAAAGTCATTATATCGTTTTATTTGTGAAAATCATCCAAAATACTACTGTTTTTAAGATTAAAAACGATCCTTAAAAAACTGCATAAATTAGGTTCCAATCTTTCAAATGTTCCGGGAACATACCAAAAAGGGCTCAATTTTAAAGAAGAATTTGATTAATGTTTTTTTCCTGGGGAAAGTTTTAGTGTCTGAACTGGCTTACACTAGCTATTTAATGAATTATATTTTAATTTTTAAAAAGTGGATACGAAAATGTGAATCACGTATTTTTAGAATGATATATATTTTTTCAAGCCATCTGTATAACCAAAAGCGTGCCAGTCAATAAATCATGAATTTTGCCACTTAGAGAGAGCTTTTAACAGTAATTGGTATTTGTATTGGTCGAATCCTTATGTTAATCCATGTTATTGTTTGCCCCTGTCGTCTAATGCCGCTGTTTACACAGTAAAGTGGTTCAAATTATACCTCTATTACTATAATACTCTAGGCATCAATATAAAACAACTTGTAAAATGAAATCGAGAACTCTGTTAGTCATCAACCGTTAAGTCACCACCCGCCCGCCTCTTTTTATTTCATCAACCAGTGACGTGTAGCATTTACAAGAACTGCACAGTTATTTAACAACTTCATACTTCATCTCCTATACTTTCATACTGTTGTCTACAGTAGAAAAAAATGCCTTACCGGCTACGATCGTTTCAGCGCCGATGCGCCTCGTCAGGCCGTTGAGTTGTTACTGTTGTCTATGGAAATAATGGTAGTTTCCCACTTAACATGAACCAGAAACTCACATTAAAAGTGTAAGGTAATAGTTTCGGCTAGAAATGTCTCAAAGGCCTTTTTTCCCGTTAAGCATATAACATGTTAGAAAATATAAGTTCAAAATGTAAAAACAAACAACTTTGGTGACTGATATTTGAAATAACCTTGGTGTTTGACACCGTACTTTATACGGATTATATTTAAGTTACCTTGGTGGGGTTGTTCAGCACACGTAGGTTGATTAATTTTAATCACATTCTTTGTGTTTATACATGATGTAAAAACACTCAAATTTTAATGTGCGGTGTACAGGGTTACACTAAACTAAAAATTGTCATGCCAAATAAAGTCATTTTTAAGACCCCATTTGCTGGCGATGAGGCTAGCTCAACTGTGTCCGCAAGAGTGGCATCCTATCCCTGAGAAAACTCAAGATGATATGATATTATCGAAGACGTATCACGGTAGTTCATCATATTAATTTGTATTCTATGACGATGCTTTTAAGGGGATGACCGAGTTCACAAACTGTCTGCTTCAAAAAAATTGCCAAAATCTAATATTATTGAATTTTGTGTGCCCTCATAACTCTTGTTTCCCTCAGGGAAATGTCATCGTATGACACATTTTCCCAAGAATTACCAACATCAACACAATTTGTTCGTTCTAGAACTTGAATATTATGTGTTTCCAAACTCCTCAAGTATATTTTAATCTTGACTGCTAAACAAAATATATTTTTCGAAGTTTGAGGTGAATTTGATTACTTATGTCACCTACTGTCACACATTTGGATTTACCGCTGACACTTAAACATGACCAAGTTAATTAACAGGATATTTTGATTCTACCATCATTGACATGTTTGCCATTCACTGATTATGATAACTGTAGAGAGCTTGTTTGTTACAAACAATCCAAGTAGGTGAGATGTTAAAAAGTTTGCTCAAAAACTGAGTGACCAACATAAAAGAAGAAAGATAATCTTACTTTCGTGTTTCCACTTCATCTGTTGTCCAAGTTATTAAAACGCTTTTGTGGATAACACATAATAATTATTATTCTTGAATCGTTATGTTTTACAAAGTCATGCGTTGTCAAAGTGTTTTACCTCTAACAGTAAAAAGAATGATAACAAGTTTCCTTTTTGCATGTTTAATCAGTCTATAGACGCTGTATGTCTCTCTAGCATGTCAACAATAGAGGCGTTTGGAATTATTCAGTAGTTTGCATATAATTTGAAAATGAGTTGCTTGCTACCACTCTGTCTTAATTTGTATTTCTTTTTTTGCGCATGAAATACAAGAGCATCTGATTTCATGAGCTATGGATTGTTACACACCTCTAAGTGAAATACTGTTTGCTCTCTACTCTCTTCAGTCACTACAATACAATGGAAAAAGTCCGCTCACTCGTCATAGTGTTGTTGTTATGGTTTACGGTCGTGATCTTTGCAAAAAGATTCCCTACCGAGTGGGGCTAGCAGTTGCTTCATTTCATGCAGTCTCGAACATTTGCGTGACTTACCACGTCATACTGTTGAAATGTCGGCTGGTGGCAGGTATAAAATACCTGGGGAAACAGAAAAATATAATGGGAGGTAACTTTAGTTTGTTTAAAATTCAAAGGGAATTAATCATATTTGCAGTTTATGTCTCTTTAATTTTCAAATTTATGGACAGTTGATTGTGACTTTGTTTTTATTCATAATTATAATGTATAGATATATAATTTTGTACG